>CM067355.1:2870756-2915756 GCA_034190875.2 Urechis unicinctus
CATCAGAGCGTTATGCTCTTTCCATCTGCCTTCAACCATTTGTATTCACCGTCTTCCACGTTTCTCCAAGTTGTTGATATATGAAACGGAAGGAATTGGAAATTACCGTTTTCTGCCTTAGTCAATGAACAGAGAATGACACCCACGACAGGGTCGACATAATGTGATATGTGAAATTCGGATAATGCAGAAGATGAATGATGTTTGCTTGCAGCGGAAGGCAAAATTATGGCGCGAATTAGCTGTGGTATGCATATGCGTGGATGTGTTCCGTTAACTTGTTAAACAGTTCAGTGGATGCAGTTTGGGACACGATGGAGTGGATGTGCCTTGTGATATCGTCGCGAATGTGGCTTGTGGAACATTAGCCCGGGTGTGGTTTATGGCACAGTGGTGTGGGTGAACCTTTTGTCACAATGGAGTAAAAAAGGTTTGTGACAGATTTGTGGTTTGTGGAATTGTGGCGTGGGTGCAGTTTTGACACAGCGGCATGGATGTAGCATGTGATTCAATGGGTGTAGTGGACAATGTGGGCTGTGTGTGGCTTGTAACACAGTTGCATGGTTATTACTTGTAAAACAATGGTTATTAATTGGTAAATAGTGTCTTGGATGCAGTTTGTGACATGGTGGGGTGGATGTGAGACAGTGGCGTGGATGTGGCTTGTGATGCAGTAGCATTTATGTGGTTTGTGAAAAAGTGGCATGAATATATATCGTGTCACACGTGGATATAACCTATGACATGATACCATGAATAAGGATTGCGACTTAGTGGTGTGGTAAATGCTTGGTAGACAGCAGTATGCATGCAGCTTGTTACACAATGGCGTAAATAAAGCCTGCAACAAATGGGCTTGGATGTGGCCTGAGACAAAGTGGCGTGGATGTGGCTTGTGGCACAGTGGCGTGTATATATCATGTCGCCAAGTGACGTGGATATAGCCTTTAACATGATGACATGGATAAGGATTGGGACTTGGTGGCGTGGTTAAGGCTTGATAGACAGACAACATGGCGTGAGTGTGGATTGTGATACAGAAGCGAGGATGAACACGGTGACAAAGTGACTTGGACGTGGCCTGCAACACAGGAGCGTGGATGTGGTTTGATACCAAACAGTGTGGGTAGAGGTAATGGCACGTTATGGCTGATGTGGTGTGTTCCACTCTGGCGTAGACTTGTGAGAGTGGCTCCTTTAAAAGTGGCATATATGTCGATTGTTATAGAGGCGGCAATATGGATGTGGCTTGTGAATATGCTGTATGTATGTGGTTTTTGGCTGAGCGGCAAGTCTGCGAAGTGTTAATATGGTTTGATTTGATATCTAGCTATTGAGGCTTACAAGTTTCCCCTCATGGTATTCGACAAAGCCATGTAACACAGAAGTTGCCCAATTAACTATAGTTCGTCTAAAAATAACATAGACGAGCAGAGAACATACCATATTTGGACAGTTAAACTGAGTTAGGTGCTTGCGCCCCTAGATTATCTTTTAGTCGTGACCTATATAGAAATCTTGGCGCTTCACAATAACACATCCAAGGCACGTAGGCAGGGGTATCAGGTGACACGGGGGCCCAAGCCAGCGAATGTGCGGACGACTTTTTTCTTGTTCAAACAACAGTCTCACGATCATATTTACCCTGCCGCACGTGTCAACAACCAGTTTTAAAAAAGCTTTCGATTCAGCGTACTCCACCACGACGTCACAATTGGGTGTGGCCCTCAAAATTAACGATTTAAACTCTGCCTTACTAGAAAGAGCTTATAGTATGTCAACTTGAAGATGACTTACAAAAAAACTTTCTGAGACGCACTTGAGTTGTCTGAGCCTTTTTTTCTTCTGTGTACACAAGTCACGACCGACAGTTTATCTACTGAATTGTACAAGAAGCGACCCTTTACTTTCATTACAGAGGTCACATTCCGCAAGCATACCTACTCATCGTGTTAGTCACTTGCTGTATCTCTAAGTGAGTTAGGTGCAGTGTGGTTGCGTTTGCTGCAGTGAACCAGGTATAGTTTAGTGAAGCGTGAATTATAACGTCATCCATTTGAATCACTTTTGCCAACCGTTAAACTTTATATTGGCCTTCCACATCCAGGTCAAATTGCAGGCGTGGTCGATGGCGTTGTTGACACTTGGAACAGTACTCTTGGGCGCCCCAACACCTATACCACGTGATCGATGTTCACATTGGCCTGTTATAATCTCACGGTCAGGTTACTTCCCTTAGGCGATGATGAAAAGTTAAGACGATGTTGGTTGTCTTGACAGGGACCAAGAAGAGGTGAGCGGTATTCCATTATCAAACAGTGAACTGTTTATATTGTTTTGACCCAGGTTTGAGCTTAAGGGCTACTGCGTGGGGTAAGGAAGGAGGGGCGGGGATATTTCTACAGTATTTGCCACTTTGTTATCATAGCGCAGCAGTCAGTGGGTTTCTACATTCAAGCTGTGGATGAGTTATATTCCAGGAGTGGGTCAGGCGGCCAGGAGATAGGAGCAATGAGGAGTGGGGGTTGTGTGTAGTCTGAGTTCGACAGTCAATATGGGAAGGGGGTGTCGGAAATCAGGTCATATCTTGTTTACTCATGGAACAGTGACCATAAAGATTGTTTGCAGAAAAATCAAATAAGGTTGTATCTAGTCCATTCTGATGTTTCCTTGTCATGTTAACAGGTGCGTTCTGATGACGACGCACTGTACCCGGTTTTAAGACGACCTCATCTTTTATCACGAAGATGAGATATTCTGTCACATAAAACTTAATACACTGATCCAATTTGAACAGTAATCTATCACTGTCAACAACATGGCGCGTAGATTAACGGTTGTTTCTGTGTTGCTGCTGTAGAGACCGTCACTTCCTAATCACTGATCATTGTCAAAGACCACCATAAAGCACCAGGCGAGATGTTATACCCAGTTCTGTCACGAATGTTTGTATCTGCCACGAATGTTTGTTCGGCTGGTTACATTGAACTTATCTACCTGAGGAAGTGCTTCGGACATAGCATGTCTGTGGTTTTTATTGCGCTCAAGCAACTGTTAACCAGGTTTTCATATCTCCTGTATGACTGACCAAATGTGAACATCATAGTTATCGCTGGTTCTTAATGAGCCAATCGATTTCACGGTTAATTTGGTCACCCTCTGGAATTAATATGACATGAACATGCACAGTGCGATTCGCGGCTGATTTTACCGGGAGGGGGCATGGACCGCATGACGTCATCCTAACCAACAAACCCAGCTTGTGGAGGTATTCCATGAACTTGATTGGTTACAGTGCTGGCGTGGGCGGTACCATGACACCCCATTGCCTGCTTGAGAGCTACGACGCAACAGCAGTTATGCATAGCGAAACGCTCGCATTGTATTACTACTCAAAGCTCTAACAAATGACCTCGAGTCACCTGTTGTTATTTGGAGAATAAATGTCACAAAGTACCTCGTAGTGTTCAACATAGCTTTTGCATCAACCCACAGCTACACAAAAGAAGAAATCAACGGTTGGTACACGAAATTACTTTTTGGAAACATTATGCTTGTATTAACGATCATGCGAACTCGTATGAAATGTACTAGGCCGTGTTTTATGGCTCATTATCTCTACCTAGATATGGTGATACAGGAACTTGAAATGACACTTTACCCCTTTAGCAAGAGTTAACCACCTGACTGTCTTTATCGCATTATGATACATTAAGTGTGTACAGCGTACTAACCGTCCACAGCATGCGCGTGGTAGTACCTTTATGTACGATCGATAAGAAGACAGCTGGTTGTGGAGTGGGGATTTGGTGTGTCAGATTAATGGGCTAAAAGTTGAGAACAAATTTGTCTGCTTTGATATCATGTGGATCGATATAAGCGACCGTGGTTTGTTGCACAATGATTTTTACCAACCTGAAGAGTTACCTTCTCCACTTACTTGTTTGCCACATCTATAGTTCATGTCATGCTTCATATATGCATTTTGGTGATAATGGTCGGTATGATGGTTATGATTGTGGTAGGGTGTTGGTGATGATGGTTGTGATTGTGGTAGGGTGTTAGTGATGATAGTCGGAATGCTGGGTGTAATTTGGGCAGGGTGCTGTTGATAGGGGCTGGGATAAAGATTGTGATTGGGGTAGGGTGTTGATGATGGTGGTGTGAATGATGTTTGTGATTAGGGTAGGAGGTCCGATAACGAACGTAATTGCGGTAGGGTGTTGGTAATGGTGATAACTACAGTCGTACTCTACTGGATACCACACGCAGGCTGTGATCCAATGCTTGCAACATAGAATCAGGCCCAGCAACGACCTTCATGGTTCAATGCTGTTTTATCAATATTGCGAACTGCTCATATGGAATCTGCTACGCCTTATTCAGAGAAGCCGTAGGATGGCTTGTAATGCCAGCGCCGAGCAGGGCTATTTAGTGCTACTGCAAGCCTCAAACGATATCGAAACAGTCTGTATTTAGCGACAGAGCTTGATGTGATGAGTGCCCCCACCAGCGCCACCAGTGTATTGCTCGCTTTCCATGGTGGGTGGGATAAGCCTGTTGGGAGGATGCGGTTTTGAACTCGCGCAAGTTTATATTATTACATATATTATCATTCCCGATATAAATTGGGTACATCAAGAACATAGACGGCTTGACAACGTATTACTTCTACCTGATAAGCTAACGTGCAACCATTTAACTTTAAAATCATGCAATTTGCCTCAGTCTAGTAGAACCAATGTAGAGCAACTCGCCTATTACTTATTGAATCCCATCATGTAGGGGAACTGCCTTAACTCAATATAGACCCATCCTGTACAACAAGTAGCTTAACCCTAATAGAGTCCCATCCTGTAGGGTAACTAGCCTTACTCGAGTGTAACCCCAACCTATAGGGACATCAGCCTTACAAATAACAAGCATTTGGTTATACACTATATAAACCAACTACCCTTAGCCCGATAGAGCCCCGGGGGTGGGGGGCACTTGGCCTTATTCTGGATAGGGGTGTGCCGCGGGACCTCGAAAACCCGTACCCGTCGTACAAGGTCAAAATGGCCAAAAGCATACCCCGTCGTACAAGGTATTATGCGAATGTATAACCCGACCCGTCGTACAGATTGAAGCTGAAAAACATACCCCGTCGTACAAGAATGAGGCCAAAAAACCCGTCGTACAAGTCAAGAGGCCGAAAAAGCATACCCCGTCGCGCGGCACATATATACTACCTCTATACACTTAAGTGCCCCCCCCCCCCCGGGGATAGAGCACTCTCATGGTACCGTGATATTGATTACATGAGAAGAATACATCAGCTAAAAGATTGATGACTTAAATGGGGAGCTGCCTAAGCTTCAGAATTATATTCATTCATCGCCTGGTTGTTGCAAGTTGACGCCAAGAAATAATTAATTATCATTTCCCTTGCTCGCCCAGTCTGTTTAGCATCTGACGGTGTCATACTTCAAGATATCATAAAGACCAGACATGAAGACTGGCATCCTATTTGTCAAGGTGATTCGTCACTAAAACCAAAATGCTAAATGTGGGACGGTCGGATTTAATTTATATGTATTGAAAATATCACTACACACTATGGGTGGCTTTGTGTCGCCACAGGTGGCATTCTGTGCATGCGGGACGAAGTCAGGATAGTGTGTGTACCGCTCTGCGGTATACATTTCACCACTCAATGCCGAGTGTACGGATATTATGCAGCTACCCTTATAAGGAATGTGACGAGGGGTACTACAGTGACAGACATGGTCCTAACTGTGAACCATGCCATTCCGTATTCGATAACAACATGTTTGTAATTTTCGACACCCTTTCCGACCCAAAAACACGCACATCAATGTCTCAATCTTCCCCTCGCCCTAACTGCAATACATACATGCTTATAGTTATTGGCTATATTAGTGAGTGCTCAGTTGAAAGGTAGTGCATTTTATGAGCCATTCAATAACAATACAAAAGACGGGAGGCACCGTTTAGTGGAGGCACATTTGATATTTCCAGGCATGTAAACATATGTGGATAGACCAGGATATTTTGATTCACGGCAGGGGTTAAGGTAGCCTCATATCTTAGATTAAGGTGGGGTTCCGGTTTATATTTTTATTTTTGCGCAGAGCTTCCATTGCAAAGTTCTGCTCACTTGAAGTGATATATATATTATTTATTTCGTACATATACACGTACAGATTTGATTAAAAAATCAGTGAAAAAAGAAAAGAAGATTAACATCGTAACGTGCAAATTGTGGACAGGAGCTCGTCAATTTCCTCTGGGGTAAGAATAGAAATTGCTCGCCCATCCCGTTGCATAATGAGCTCTTTTAATAAAGAAATAGTGTTTAACACATTAATGTCTATTACATTCTCATTCAACCGGAGTAGGTACTCATTCGGCGTGATTTCTGCCGAGAAAATAGCGTTAGTACTGACACCAATGGTGGACATTACAATTCTCAGATTGCAAGCCACAGTCGAATAACTAGATGCGCAGAGTCTGCTCACAAAGGACAACACATTGTTACCACTGCTTATGCATTTACATAGAAACATGATATAGCGCTTCATTAATTGTTTAATAATCGGTTGTTGACCTGTCAAAAGATGTAAGTATATGGAACGCGTTTGTGGATGGAGCTTCCAGACACGCCTAATACATTTTCGCCAGGTTCGGCAAAATACCTCTAAGTGTCGATGGTCTAAACTCCATAAGGGAGAACAATAAAAACTTGTACAGAAACTAATGAACAACTTGTTTCTCACATCTACATTGCAAGCCCCAAACCTGGACATCAACAAATGTGTTTGTGACACTAAATTAGAACATGCTACATTCATATTATTATTATTACAGTCCTTACCGATATAGGTACCAAGATGCAAAGCATTTTCCCTGATAGGAATAGTGCATCCATTAAGCTTTAAATCTACAGTGCACTGGTTATCATTAAAAACTAATAAATTGCTCTTCGCTGAGTTGAAAACGACACTATACTCAGCCGCAAATTGCTCACATGTTTCAATCATTATCTTGGCGGCGGTCAATGAGGGTGCAATTAACGACAGATCATCAGCATAACCAAGTGCCCCAACAAATTCATGACCAATATGACATCCAACTTTAGTGTGTGACAGACGGGTGAGTAGTTCATCCATATAAACACAGAATAGAATCGGAGACAGAACTGCGCCCTGCTTTACGCCGTTTGTACAGCTAAAGCTGTCCGAAATTTCATTATCCCATTGCACGCGCAATTGTTGCTGCGTATACATGTTCAACATCATCTTAGCTGTGGTAGGACACATGCCTCGCTTGCGTAGCAGCATAAACAGTTTAATATAATCAACACGATCAAAAGCCTTAGAGGCATCTAATAACATCACATAACATGGAGAGCCATGACCAACATAGTATTCAATTATCTCTTTGAGAACAAATGTACATTGCGCCGTCGAATGAGATGGTTTGAATCCGAATTGCAAGTTACTTGTCTGAAGAATATCAGCATAAGATTCAATCAAAATATTATCTAGTAATTTCCCTACTACGCTACTGATGGCTATGGATCGGTAGTTTTCGCTAACATTCATCGATTTCTTCCTATTCTTGGGGATAGGGACGAGCGTGGACAGCAACATGCTATCGGGGGAATACATATGTGACATCATAACGCTAAATAACAATGACAAATGGATATACAGTTCATCGCAGCCATTTATGATATTATCAGATGAAAATGAGCTAATTGCATCCGATTTTCCCTTCTTTAGCCTACTCACTGCCCTTTTTACTTGATCTACATTAACATAGTGAGCAGCGGTACAATTGCCCACGTTGCACTGGCAATTGATACCCTTTGAGAGCAGCTCCTGAACTTCTGACAGTTCAGATTCGATGTAAGAAACGCTATTATATAATTCTTTATATTTGTCCTTAAACAACGCGCAGATATCTTTGTCCCCTTGAACATTATCAATGAGAGACGGCACAGCTGCCGATTTTTGAGTTTTCTTATTCACCTCCTGCCAGAAATCCCGCTCTTGATTATTGATCAGAGCGTTCGCCATGCGACCTGCCGTATATTGTTCTTGTTTGCGGATTACGCTGCGGGAAACCCGCTTGTAATCCCTTTTAGCTTTGCATTTAATGTCTTTAAGGATTCCAGCACAAGGGCTTCCATTTTCAACCCATAAACGGGACCAGAATATCGATCTTTCTTTAGCAAGAGCGACATGTTCGCCCCAACCCGCTATTCGCTTTCGGCCACCTTTTGCCAACGAGCTGTGGATTCCAGCTTGTACACATGCATTAATTATATCATTGAAGTATTTGTCAATCATTTCATAATGCGTTTTAAAACCAGATATGGTACATGTCGCAACAGATGTTGGTAGTTTGACATTCGACAAAAAACCGCTCAAGTAGCGTTTGTAACTGCTGATGCCGTTTTCATCGACAGTAGACCACTTAATTTTACTGGATATGCTGCGCCTCGGTTTACCTGACTTTGAAACATTAACATTCAAACTCAGAAAAACAGGGCTATGGTCAGATAAGTTGTCCCCATCATGAGTACATGTATATCTTGAGACTAACGGCAAAATATTTTCAGATATTATGAAATGATCCAAAACAGATCTTGCATTCTCGTAGGTGAAATCAATGACACCTGATCCAATCGACTCGCAAGGTCTCAAACCTTGCTGCTCACAGAATGCATTCATTGAAATTGTATTTAGTGAGCTATTGCGTCTAAAATCAGTGTTAAGGTCACCCCCTAGAACCACGGAATCCACATCAGAGTTGGCGTTGATGATAGAATGGACATCATTAAGAATTTCATTATACATATTGTTACATGGAGTTGAAGATGACACATCGCACGGCATGTACAAATTAATAACTAAAATTGAAGCGGGTCGACCGTCACAATTTACAGTAACCACACAAGCAATACACCTGACACTATTACATTGCACAAGACGGGTTGAAAACTTCGAATCCCGCTTATGCAGAAATGCACAGCCTCCATATGGTCTCCCCTTGAGAACCCGAGATGAATCCATACCAGGCACCCCAGCCACAATTATACCATCTAATTTAGTTTCCAGAACATCAAATTCGTTTTCATGTAACCAATGCTCTTGTAGAAACAGAACATCACATTCGTTCATTAATTTCTGAATGTACAAAATCGTATCATCCCTATGGCCTCTACTATTATATGTACAAAACGTTAAGTTGTGACACATTGACAGTTAAAATCAGCGACAAATACAACCTAATTGCTTTCCTGTTTGCGATAAAATCTCCTAACACATATGCCAACTGGCCAAAAACAATCACTCAAAAGATTGTCCAGATCAGAGAGTTTTATTTCCACGCGGAAACTGTCAAATACAAATTAATACAATGAGACTTTTTTCTTATACCCCAAAAGGGGTCTCTGTATGCTAACAAGTAAATTATACTTAAATTACTTACAATAACTGCGAGAGCTACTGTGTAAGGCGTCGAGTAAACAAGCGTAGTAAGTGACCTTATGGTACTCTCCGTGATGATATTAAGCTGTACCTAAATCGCATTGAACGAGCAGGATATTTTAATGATGTTAGTCAGATAATACTGACAGATAATAACTAACACTGGCCGAAGAATTCCGTAACTATCACCCGACTATGGTGGAAGTAAACTCATATAGCATATGTTCGCATGTGCAGGACGTGGATATCACGCTGGGGCAGGTGGCTTCATCAAAAACTTTACTTCCACGTGACATCCGCGCATTATCTAAGCTGAATAGCGCACGTAATCCTCGCTTAGTGTTACGAGATGGTCCTCCTGTTTTCAACAACTAGCTGAAGTCGAAAAAGACTTGCCTGAGTGGAAGCAGTAGACCGGGGCTGCCACACGCCTGCGTTCTCCGCTAGTGTGTGACTTCACCAGGTCACCAGGGTTGAATTCATCCAACGTATATATGCATATACATATACATGCATATACATATACATGCATATATATATATATATATATATATATATATATATATATATATATATATATATATATATATATATATATATATATATATATATATATATATATATATATATATATATATATACATATATATATATACATACATACATATATATACACACATATATATATATATACATACACCCCACACACATCATATATATATATATGTATCTATATATATATATTATATATATATATATATATATATATATATATATATATATATATATATATATATATATAGATATATAGATATATATAGATATATATATGAATATACATTTATATATAAATATATATGTAAGTATATATGCATATATATATATATTCCTATAAATATATATTTATATATATATAAATATATATATCAATATATAAGAATATATAGTTTTATATATACGTATATATACGTATGTGTGTGTGTGTATGTGTGTGTGTGTGTGTGTGGGTGGGTGGGTGGGTGGTGTGTGTGTGTGTAGATATGTTTAACTGGAAGAAATGTAGAAGATGTTTAAAACGATATCCCTTCCGACTTCGCTGAAATCAACCATATAGTTGTAAATGCTTTTATACATCAATGTCCAAATTATGCTGATTTACGTTGTTAAGGTCAACCCTGAGTATTCCAGTGGAACTATTGCAGCGGGATTCAATCACTTGTACCGCTTGGGTTCCTTTCCATACCACAACAATGATGGTTATGCCCATTAGCAAAAAGGCCGATAATGAATCGTTGAGTCGAATCATTCGTCTATAAATTATTGTTACTCTTGACGGTCATCACAGTCATATTAGTATATCTCATGGGACTATGAGTAAAACACAGTAAGCTTTATAATGGAAAAATAAATTTCAACCATATATTGATTAATACCAGATACCACTAAGTATTATGAGTAACTCATATGTCATGAAAACAACATTATTTGAACCCAAGTCTGACCGTTCTTATGATGCTACCACTGGTATCAATCATTGGCATAAAAAACAAACGTCGTGTTCAGTGTGTAAACCTGATGAGAATTTTGCCTTCTTGTGTATGATGTCTCGTACCGCTGAGTTTCATTCGTGACATGCCAATCTTGTTGAGGTCAATGGACATTTATAGCATGCTACTTCCAATCTTCTGTCCCACCATTCCTCGTAAGCCAGTTTAAAGAGAGGACAATCATACCTTCACGTTTACTGTTCTTTCTTAAATATACATAATTTTGTGTGATGTCAATAAGAATTGTGCTATTACCTGTCTACAGGCGCCCATCCTTACAGAAGAATTTTGGATACAACAACACCCACGCCATCTTCTGACGAGCTACTGCCAAACAACTTACATTGAAAACTTTGCAAGACAGTTTATAAGCAGCACATTGATCACTGAGTGTTATCTTGTGAACAATAACCTCCCACGAGGACAGTGTATTTAGAGCAAATTGATCTTTGAGTGTTTTCTTGTGAGCAAATACACTCAAGGCCAAAATAAGTTTCAACTGATACCAGGTGTGAATGAGACACTGGTAAGTTAGGCGGCTAACTCATCATGTCTCACCGGCAGATATATCTTTCGACATGGTCTATATTTGCAATGCTATGTGGCCTGTGTATCAGTATCGCATTGCTTGCCTATGTCAATCTGTCTGAAAGCATTGGATCAATGGAAGTAAAGAAGTTACCATTGCCAAGGGATAAACAGAAAGCCAACTGCAGCCATTCTATACTTCGATCATTCTACAAAATCAACCATTCGTTCCCAGAATCTGGCGTGTGGTTGAGAGACCCAAAGAAGAAAAATGAAATGTTTGTACCGTCGATGTGCGAGCTTAGGAATTGTGATATCTTTAACATGTTCAGAAAGAAAGGTATAAAAAATGTTCTGTTTTTGGGTGACTCACAAGGCAGGTATAAGCTTCTTTGCCCTGAGGAAATATATTACAAGTTCATCTGATTGGAGTTGCACTACTATACACCTCGTGAACAGAGGTGATTTCTTTGCACTAGAGGGCGCAGAACTGTTGAATGCTGATGATAAGAGTGGTGTTTTTGACCGGCAAGCCATAGTCTCAACAATCCTCTGCACGCAAATCCAATATAACTTCACAGTGAAGATACAATTCATTCTTATTAGGTTCTGGGATGAATCTGTCATCGTTTCCGGTTACCACGACATACCAAAATTCCAATGCTCCTTTGTTGAATTTATCTTCAAGTACTATCTCCTCAACAACTACCCAGAACTGGTTGTCATCTTCTCGCAGTTTAACCACATCAAACAGCGTATTAACATTACTAAATCCGAGTTTTTTGACCACTTTATACCACTACGCAATTTGGTGAAATCAGTAATGCCCCGAACAACCTGGGTCCAGTGGTTAACAAATCCCATGGAATTTGAGAGAGCAAGAAAAAAATCTTCCCTCAAATATAAAGGTATCTTATATAATGGGTACCTCGCCGGGGAAGTCATGTTTATATTTTCACAGTGGTTGTACGAAGCCTTAGCTGACATTTTGGTCTCACCAAATACGAACCACCTTGGTTTTTTCAATGTTGCTAACATGACGGCTTCTATGGTCAAACGAAGCTTTGATGGAATACATTTTGACACTTTGTGGTATGGCAAATGGATGGAATATATGCTCCTGACTATGTGTCATAGTCAATAGCAATGTGTGTCCACAAACTTGCGCCATATCAAAACCCAGAACGCTATTATGATTGTTTCTGTGGATATTCATTCTTAAGATTCATTCTTTTAGATTCAGACAATTTGGCGTAGATGAGACAATCATTTTCCACATACTAAGGGTGCTTAGAATAACATTAAACAACTTTTGTTAATAATAAGAGCTGATAACATTGTGTTGTTTGAACATAAATAGCTTTAGTTATTTACTAGAACTTACATTAGTAACATAACAAATATTTGTATTCACTATGGCTAACGTGGGTGTTTTGTATGAAATAAAGTAACTTAAATTAAAGTGATTTGTGTGCCATACGATAAGTTTGGTTATGTCAGCGTTTTGGTTGATATATAGTGCGTTAGTGGTTCAGTGGATCATATGTCAGTGTTTTGGCTGACATACAGCACGCTGGTTGTTCAGTGGGCCTTATGTTGGTGTTTGGTTTGACCCAAGTAGGTCATTTAGTGGGTGTTATGTTAGTGTTTTGTTTGGTTGTTTAGTTGGCCTTATGTCAGTGTTTTGGTTGACATAAACGCGTTTGTTGTTCAGTGAGCCTTATCTCAGTGTTTTGGTTGACATACAGCACGCTGGTTGTTTAGAGGACCTTATATCAGAGTTTTGGTAGACACAAAGAACGTTGGTTGCTCAGTGGGCTTTATGTCAGTGTTTTTGTTGATATAAAGAACGTTGGTTGTTTAGTGGGTCCTGTGTCAGTATTTTGTCTGACACACGTTGGTTATGTAGCGGGTCTTATTTAAGTGTTTTGGTTGACATACCTTGGTATTTAGTGGGTCTTATGTTAGTGTTTTGGTTGACATACAGCACTCTGGTTGTTTAGTGGACGTTATATCAGAGTTATGGTAGACACAAAGAACGTTGGTTGCTCAGTGGGCTTTATGTCAGTGTTTTTGTTGATATAAAGAACGTCGGTTGTTCAGTGGGTCCTGTGTCAGTATTTTGTCTGACACACGTTGGTTATGTAGCGGGTCTTATTTAAGTGTTTTGGTTGACATACGTTGGTTATTTAGCGTGTCTTATGTTAGTGTTTTGGTTGAAATACAGCACTCTGGTTGTTTTGTGGGCCTCATGTCAATGTTTTGGCTGACACACATCTCAGTGGGCCTTATGTCAGTGTTTTGGTTGACATAAAGAACGCAAAGGATATCGTGAATAGCTGCATAACGTACGCAACAAGAGTTACATGTTACCACAGGTTAAACCTAAACGCTCGATATTTTGCTCTCTTGCCTAAGAATACATCATTCCAAACAAAAGAATAGCTGCAAGAGATTGTGATTATTTCGGAGCCCGGCTCTCACGTAAGCTTCGTCTCTATTTATCATAAGAAGAATTCAGAGAATTTTACGACATAAACAGCTCTTATTACTATACCACTCTTTAATCATTCCATATTTGGAATATGGTCTAGTCTTATTGGGCGATACTCACAAATCATATGTTTAAAAATATGTCATTCTGCGAAAGAAAGCAGTACGAGCCCTCAACAATGCTACTTACAATGCACACTCACATATATTTTGGCACAATCCAATATTGTGAAGATCCCTGATTTAACTACTTTACATATTGCGAAGTACTATCACCAATTATTAAATAAAACCCTCAATAAATACTTATCGCTAGCGTTAATATCACAAAAATCACCGCATGCTTATTGCACACGTAGTACCGACCTTCCATTCGTATTAAACACGGAATACATACAAACAGGGCACAAAATATGGAATTCAATACAGTCATCTATACAATCTCAAACAAATCTGAAATCATGCACTAGAGTAGTATAGGTAATGGCGGGTCCAGCGCAGAGGGGACGATCTTGAGACCGTCCACCTACCAAAACAAATCGCCCGCACCCCAGATATCCAACCAGTCAGCTAACATCCCAGCGCCACTAGTCACAGTGGGCAGGGAACCACGAGTCGCGGGGGGTAGGGGAACCGCCATTACCTATACTACCAACTCCCAGGGTCTATCTATAGAGGTCTTCAAGCGTAATCATTCCGGGGCCAAGTCTACCCGTGTAAGTTCCATTTTTCACGCGGTCGAGGTCCTCTATAAACTGGGCAACCTTAGCGTTGTTCTGCTCGATAAAGTCGGTATCAGGACGAGCGGTTATCAACCTCATCGTAAGGAGCTTCCAACAGTAGAACGCCCCCGTCGGCCTCTCCACGGCCCCACTCTGTCTTCCCAGTCAAGGACCGTGATGCTTCTGTTCCAAGTCCAGGCAACTATTAAACCTCCCGTTCGCGCTATAATCGCCGTCTTCAAGCCCCTCAATCGACGCCCACCCCCAAGCCACCATCTCCTTATACTTCTTCCGATCATTGTGATACACCTGGTTGTACGCCTCAGCCCTCCCTAGGTCCTCAAAGGCGCACAACCTGAAGACGCAGTTGATAAATACCCCGATGGTCGCCACCGGACTGTGGTGCAGCCCCAACAGAACCTGAGGCTTATACATGTTCGGAATCACCCTCCCAGGACTCCGAGTGTAGGGGCACTTTATCTCGAGCAGCACAACCTCCTCAGGATGCCCCCGTCAGACAACATCCACCCCATCCCCGGACACCCCAGCCCGCCGGATCGGGAGCACACAAAAGCCATTCGGAGAGTAGGCCGTTGCGCCGCCCTGAATATAGATATTATTTCTGTAGACCTTGGTGTCGTACACCTTCTCCAATACCGCAATTGCAACCTCCTCAAAAGTCTGACCCCGGAGGCAGGGCGCGCTAAAGCGAACACCTTCGTTGCTAGTTTTTTTCAGTCAGCTTCTTGCTATAGCTGCTGAAGTAGTTTTGCCTTATGATAGTGGAGTAGTCACTTCCTCCAACGCAGCCCTTCCTCGTGGTCTCCCACTGGTCCGTATTTTGCTTGACTCCAGTATGATCGTTGCAGAAAGATTTTATCGCCACCTCCATTATACCCAGCAAACACTACTGTTTAAATGGTCAGTCGGTCGGCTGCACTTACTGCGGTAATGGTACGATCACCTCCTGCGATTGCCGTCGAGCTAGGCGGTGAGGGGGGTGGAGATGCCCTAGCCAGCGTCTTAGCCTTAATGTTGCTCTTATTACTATACCACTCTTTAATCATTCCATATTTGGAATATGGTCTAGTCTTATTGGGCGATACTCACAAATCATATGTTTAAAAATATGTCATTCTGCGAAAGAAAGCAGTACGAGCCCTCAACAATGCTACTTACAATGCACACTCACATATATTTTGGCACAATCCAATATTGTGAAGATCCCTGATTTAACTACTTTACATATTGCGAAGTACTATCACCAATTATTAAATAAAACCCTCAATAAATACTTATCGCTAGCGTTAATATCACAAAATCACCGCATGCTTATTGCACACGTAGTACCGACCTTCCATTCGTATTAAACACGGAATACATACAAACAGGGCACAAAATATGGAATTCAATACAGTCATCTATACAATCTCAAACAAATCTGAAATCATGCACTAGAGTAGTATAGGTAATGGCGGGTCCAGCGCAGAGGGGACGATCTTGAGACCGTCCACCTACCAAAACAAATCGCCCGCACCCCAGATATCCTCCTCAAAAGTCTGACCCCGGAGGCAGGGCGCGCTAAAGCGAACACCCTCGTTGCTAGTTTTTTTCAGTCAGCTTCTTGCTATAGCTGCTGAAGTAGTTTTGCCTTATGATAGTGGAGTAGTCACTTCCTCCAACGCAGCCCTTCCTCGTGGTCTCCCACTGGTCCGTATTTTGCTTGACTCCAGTATGATCGTTGCAGAAAGATTTTATCGCCACCTCCATTATACCCAGCAAACACTACTGTTTAAATGGTCAGTCGGTCGGCTGCACTTACTGCGGTAATGGTACGATCACCTCCTGCGATTGCCGTCGAGCTAGGCGGTGAGGGGGGTGGAGATGCCCTAGCCAACATCTTAGCCTTAATGTTGCTTTTCATTCGGGTATATTTTTCGATCTCGGCCGAAACGGGATTAAACTCATTGTCTGAGATTAAGCCGTCTTCAAGCGCCGCCGAAATAATATCTGTAACCGTGTTTATTTTGCTCTGTGCCAGAATTTGAAACTGGTTGTGCTTCTTTACCTTTGCCGACAGCCGCCGGCTGATGACTTTTCCTGCAATCGCAACCAGCCCACAAGCGGCCCCTGTAGCACCCAAGACTGTAGCAACAGGGGCAGCAACCACCGTAGAGATCAGACCGCACCACTTGCGCCAAGACACATACCCACAGCAACTAAAGCAGTGTGTACAGCGTCCACTGAGTTTACTGCACACCTTTTTTTTTATACATAGCACCATATTTTTCAATTTCTTTCTCAAGGTATTGCTTCTTGAGACTGATCTCATTCAGCCGATAGGAGTGGGCCGGATTCTCATCAGGCGGCACAGTTGGTTGTTGTTTCATACTACCGTTATAGGCACATAAGTCTATAAGTCAAGTTCAATAAGGAGTGATACTACAGACCAAGTAGCCCCTCTGTTTTGAGTGGTTGATTAAAAATTAATAACGTTGCCTTGTTCTAGCTGCAAACGCTGGTCTAAAGATATTACAACACCCCGTTGGTTAGTAGGCTTACTTATTCCTACCGCTTGATTCGTTCCATTAACAACAGGAACGACTGTTATGGCAGCAGTATCAGCACCAACACCAGAAGACAACCCCATACGAATGATGCTACCATTGGATAACATGGTATATCCACAGCTTGAGTCTTGTGAGTCTCGACCCCTAGCCCCATGGCCAAACGACCACTCATATCCTCTGCGAAGGGGGCCACTTGCTTCTGCCCATATAGTAATGAGATGGTTCGTTTGGGAGCTTATGTGATCTCTCAGGTCCCTGCGATGCTGTCTGTGTCTGTTGCAACATACTTACTATTAGCAGCATCCAACACGTTTTGACACAGGATTAGCAATGTTTGTGGTTATGATATCACCGAAAGAGCAGCCCCCACAACCCACAACTTCAAGAAGCGTAGTGGGCGCACCATCACGCCTTTGTGTACTGACCTGAACGAATGGGTTAATGATGCCCCCACCCCTGATGCCTGCATCAAGACTGAACGAATCCATCCCCACACACCACATCATCAAGACCTAACATCGTAAAGACCCGTCACATCGTAAAGACCCAGAAGGAGGAACTGAGAGGGTAACAATCCCAGTTGAATCATCAACCCCCAACCTAGGACCTGAAGTATCCTGAGTCATAGATTCAATTTTCTCCTCTATACGCTTGAATCTCAGAGAACCCCTCTGGGCCAGAATCAGCTGGCAGCCATCGAAGGGGCACCTCTGATTCAATGTTATACCAGCCCACAGTATACATGATTGACCTAAGACCTGCGTATAGATCACCTGCACTATTCTCAATAGGATTTTGCAGGGACACAGCGTCGCCGCTTTGAACATTTGACAGAGTGTGATACATAGCACTATGAATAAACAAGCCTTTAGTTTCAATACGAATAAAACGTACAAAACCGGGCCCGTCTACCCATCACATATTGCCGCCAAAGATCTGACACATCTTCTTATCCAGGTGAATGCAGATAATATCACAAATGCGTTTCGTGTAGAGTTCTCCAACCTGTTCGATAAATACTTGGTGCCAAACATAAGCGACGAGGGCCTTGTAGTTAGCTGGAGAACCAACCACATACAATAATGGCAGAACCAGGGAAATTTGTTGTATGGTGCGCAACCAGTGGCTGTGTTGTCTCTGCCCTGGACCACCTCAGATCTGACTCCCCAGCACTAAGTAACCTCGACAGGTTCCACGTCTACTACACCATCCGGAGACTTTTAGACGAAATGAGAATAGCACTGCCGGATGGTGCCACATGGTCGGCCACCAACAACACTTTCGACAAGAGAATCTACCACCAGCTCAGTCACGAGTTTTTGGTTGACGAAAACAGCGACTGGAGGATAAAGGGCGGTAACCAGGGCCTAGGGCGAGTCTACTTCACCGATCCTGAAACACACGAGGTACGGGTGATCACTCATAACGGAAACACCCACCTATACGAATCCGTTAGGCAAACCTTTGAGAAATCAACCGACGGCTTTGTTTTCCAGGGCGGCAAGCTGCACATTGATTTTATAAAGCAAGACCAGGATGGAGCAAACACTGCCTGGAGTACTTACATCCTGGATAATTCAGTGGGGTTCACCGCCCCAGGTATCGCACGGATTAACGACAGCATTCGGACCTATGTCTGGGACATTCTTGGTGCTCAGACGCAGACCCGCTCAGAGATACTAGGTGTTGAAACGTCCTTCGATGCCCATAAGCAATTTCAGGCCAACGTTGAGGATGCCATCAACTCTCCAGTGGACATTCCTTCATCCATCCGACGGTATCAGAACGTCCTCCAGAATGCATCCTCAAAGGTTGATTATGTGTTTGAACAGGCCTGTACATGGCTCCGTCTGATATGAGCCTCGCCATTGAAGACTTTGCTGGGTACAACAATCTGATTACTATCGCAACTGAGGAGCAGCAGATCGGCAGCAATGCTGATGTCAACTTGGTTCCGGTGGTTCCAGATAGAGGAAGCTTTGACCTTCCGCCAGATAAAGATATGGAACTCCCCTCTTCAGGCCCGGCCCCTATGGCCAAGACCGATATGCGTGGGGTGCATGAGGATGAGAAAACCGCTCTTATTGTAGGCGGAATCGCTATAGGCTTAGCTGTGCTTTGGTTTGCTACGTAGTAAGTCACGGAGCATCAGGAGGATAACTCCCCCCACTGCAACAGCTGCAGCCCACACATGTTCTGCCATCCAAACAGCCACCTTTGCAGCTGACGTAAGCAGGCATGATACGATGGAGCCAATGATTCCTGGAAGGGCGGCTGCTGCCTTACTGGCTAGGCTCTTCAGGACGTTTGCCAAGGAGTTCAGCTGTTTTTAATTTCATTCCTTTAAACCGGGCTTATCAGCTGGCGTCGGTGTTGGTGCCGGGGTTGGACTAGTGCTCCCTCCGCCCGTCAAAGCAACTACCAGGGTCGAGATTGCCAATCCAATCACAGTGAGTATGGAGGCGATTGTTATACCCTGCAATCGGAACAGGGTGCGTACACGCTCAGCTAGCGTTGTGTCCTCGTTAAGAAGTCTATTGATCGTTTCCCTGATGCGGTTAATTTGGGTCCACAGACGTTCACGGTTTACAGAGGCAGCCTCAACACGGACACGCCGCAGGTCCTTCAGCTCTGCAAGCTCATTTGATTGGAATCTCCTCCCTCCACTTTCACCCCTCCCTGCCTCCTTCAAGCTTGACATTTTAGCTTCCCGTCGGGCTATATCCCTTTCTATCTCATTTATCTTAGCTAGGTTGTTCACCAGCTCACCCCTCTGGGTCTGCATAACCTTGTCAAGCCCTACAAGCTCTCTGAGTGGTAGTTCGTTGTCTGTTTGTGTACCTAGGTCTTGTATGGTGTTATGAATGTCCTCTATTAATCTTGTTTCTTCCACACCACCTTGCTCTGTCACGGCTTCAGGGTTGAGGGCGCTCATTTCAGTCTCTCCAGCTTCCGCTTAAGCAGCTTGGTCAACGCCTTGTAGGGCTTTTACTGTCTTTGTGGATAGTTCAGGTGTCATCCCAAGCGCCCGAGCAAGCTGTGTACCACCGTAATCTAGGATACTCCTAGGAGAGAGGAATTTGTTTGGATTGTTCTTCCTTGTCCGAAGCTTCCATTCTCGGCCCCATTAACCCAAACTCTAGAGTGGACTGCAGCCCATGCTTAGACACTGCCTTCTCCCACCTCGTAACTAAGACTTCAGTTTCTTCTTTGGAACCCACCTGATCTTCTGTTAACCCAGCAGGCATTTCAATAATAGCCCACCATGGACTAGTAGTACTCGACGTATCTAAAGTTTCGTCAACGAGGTTTGGTTCCTCATCATCAAAGTCTCATTCCTTTCCCCTCCAATAGCCCCCTCCTCATCTATGTCATCAAATGCTGGGTTATCAAACTCCATATCTATGTGTTAAAGATACAACTGCAATTAGGAATTCAACATGACGAGTACTTACGGACGCAAACCCACACCGCCGGATACGCTAACCCCTAGGGGTAAAGGGCGTGTGGAAGTCTGTAGTTATTACAAACAATCCAAGCACTATTGATCAGAACCAACAACTGCTGGTTTGCTTCCCCAATCTAGGTGCAGAAGACGTCATTGTTCCAGGGACAGCATGGCTGGCCTTTACAATCACGCTGACCTCAACTGATTTTAACCGCAGCGTTGTGCAAAACCTGGGTCGCACAGTGGTTAAGAAAATGACAATCAAGATTCCTGGCCATGAGGTCATGTCTATTGATGACAGCGATGTGTACCACTGTTACCACGACTTGTGGCGGACTGCACAGGAGAGACAGGGCCTCCAGTACCAGGGCATTGACACATCAGATGACAGAAACACAACTAAGATACGACTGGGGGCAGGAGACAAGGATGAGACCGAGGTAGAGGACAAGGCCGTAGCCGATGTGTATGGTAACAGATTCTACGTTCCACTTGACTTTGAACTCCTCGAGAGCCACATGCCGTTTTACCAGAGTGCGCTTAGTGATAGACTGGAATACGAGCTCACGTTCAACTACTACAGCCGCGTAATTCTCGCAACAGGCGACAAAGAAGCCAGCTACAAAATTGATGGCATCTCGCTGGAGTATGACATGGTTACCCAACCAGAGTTGGCACGCATGATACGCACCCAGTACACAGGTCGGCTCTCGATTCTGTACGACCGTGTACTTCGTCACAGGAAGCTTTACACAATAAAAAGATACACTGTGGAACATCAATTTGAACGTGCCGGCTCGCAGCATGAAGGGCATCCTACTGCTATTTGAAAATACATCCTGGGGCACTTCTTTCGGCAGGGTAACAGAGGCGTTCTACAACCCAAAGATTACGAAGGTCGAGATGACCATTGAGGGCATCCTCAACCAACCCAGGGCATGCGTGGCTACCAGCAGTGGGATGAGGTGAAGAAGGCCTTTGAAGCAACGAGTAAACGAGACCCCAGTGTAGCAATAGCAGTAAAAGTCTTGGCGTTGTCGGACGTTTCCCTAGGAGAGTACCTAACCACCAAGTATGCTCTGTGGCTCGACTTAAGGACGAGTGATGACGACCAGCTGCATGGTAGTGGTGGGGCCGTGGAGAATGCGTCTGAGGGTGTCACCATTCAGATCACTCAAAAGGCAGAGACGGCCGGCGGATTGAACGTCTATATGTATATTGTTATGGATGCACAGCTTAACACTAAAGATGGCAGGTTTGTCAGCACAATCTACTAATAAGGTTTTGAGGACTGAGTTTACAATTCCAGATGGTCCCTGTTCAGCAATTGTTTGTGGGCAGACAGGATGTGGGAAAACCGCATTCATCCTCGTCCTACTTGAGGGGCCCTTCTTCGATGCCTTTAAGCATTTTGCATCTATGGGTGTGGAACGATTCAGAGATCTATGTGGTTGACCCCGGGGAGCGGCTCCATGACTACTTGAGGGCTTTCTACCACTGCTTCAAGGGCGAGCCTACCCTCTACATCATCGATGACTGTTCGGCAACAAAGGCCCTAACCAAGAATAAAGACGTTATCCGAACTGGCCTTTAGCGGCCGCCATGCGCAGCAAAGTGTCTGGGTCCTCACCCAGAAATTCAACGCTGTGCTGAAGGATCTACTTGAACAGATCCGTTGGATGGCACTTTCCCACACCAAGGATCGTGACTCGTTTGAAGACGCCCTACGAGAGAATGATGTGATTCCAACGAGTGAGGAACGTACCACAGTACGCCATCTACTAGCAAAAACCAAGCACGCAAAGCTGCTGCTGAAGACTGATGAACCCACTGGATATGCCGTCGATTGGGGTGATATTGGCTTTAATAGCAGCCGTTGCTTCAGTAACCTATTTAGGTTTGTTTGTCTGGGGAGCAGTGCAATATATTAGACTTTGAAGGTGTGTACGTATATTCATGGATCCTGATACCATTATTGATCAACTCCTTGAACAAGATGCGGCTAGCCCGCCGGCCAAGCGAGCAGAACCCCTTTGCACCCCTGGTGAGATTTATCTTCTAAGAGAGATAGGCTTGCTGCTGTCATAGCTGGGGGTCAGGCTCGTCAGTACCTCGGCAATTAGCACCTGTCGACTGCAAAGATTGAATCAATGTCCGATGAAGAGATTACAAAGCTCTATGCGAAATATGAGGCTCGGCTGGGCACTAGCATGATGCGGACTCTGGGGCAGTCAGTTCTCCAACTGTTTTTTAGCGTTGCTTATATGTTTCTGCCAATCCCCCCAGAACATCAGCCGAATCTGATTACGGATCTCGAGACTGACCCGTTTGTCAGGCACGCGCTAAGAAATGCCACATGTGAACTTTATCATCGCTATGGTATGATGTTGGCTCCGCTTACCGCAGCTTTAACAACCGCCAAGTACTGCCAATTTGGAGCGAGCACCCCGCCATACGTGACCGGCTGTCCGACACCCCTCCTGCAGAGGACCTGTCTGGGTGCTGTCAATTGGAGGAACAATTTAGTAGGTAACATGGAGAAAGCAAATCAAGAGATAACGGCGGTGAATAGTGATCAGCCTGCGCCTTAACCTCAAACTGTGCTAAAGGAGAAACCGCAGGGCAGATGGGTTCGACTCAGTCTTGGCCCGTGTGGGCGACATCATCTTTGTTTGTTGGCGGATTAGGGGTGTTTGGACTAGAATTGTATTGTAACAGGCAGAAACTAGTGGCTTCCGCCCCTAAACAGGCTGTGGTCAGGGGAGAGCCATCGAAGTCAGCACCTCCGGACGCTCATTTAAAGGATCCGTTTTACATGGAATAAGATGAAAACACCAATTACTGATGGAAAAATGATAGACTTAGTAAGATGCTTCTGGGTGGCGGGACTCCACGTCTTGATTCACCCCACGCGACCTGGCTATGACTGTAGCCGATGTATCTCTAGCCATGGCTACAAAGGATATGCTAATTAAACAAGGGATTATACCAGTTGATATACTGAAGTAATGGCCACAATCGCACTACTCTTGTTAACACCCTTGCATTCTCTGGGAGCAACTTTTTATTCTCTAAATAACGAAGCAGCCAAATGGACGCGGAACGTAAGCGACATGATATGGCAATTGAGCAGCTTCAGTCTGCTCAGGCAGCATGGGCCAAGAAGCAAACTGAGCTTTTAGACTTCATCAACGAGCAACTGCGCCTCCAGGGACATGCCGAGCATAATTTTAGAGATGCGGACGGTGGCTATGCATGAGTACTCCCTGATTATGAATAAATCTTCACCCCGCTGGGCTCTGAGCCGCAGCTTTCAGTCTTCTACGAGCCCTCAGATGGTCAGAAGGGGCACGAGGTGGCGTTCGTTTATACTGGGTATGGCTTCAACTGGGTTGGTTGCATACCGGCTTGCCAAGTAGGTCATTTGGAGACTCAGGCGTTTACTTTGTATGGATCGTCGCATGCAAAAGATATACTATAGTCCTAAGGGCTACTGGAAAGGCATAACAGCTATCAAGAAGCTTGCAACAGAAGCTAGGTTTCTGAGGAAGTTGCCAGGGGGTGGCTAACAAAGCAAGCTATATGGCAAATCTACCTGCCAGCGCCAAAACAAATTCCCAGGCCGAAGTTTTATGTCCCAGTCCCTAATGAGGTGCACCAAGCCGATCTCTTATTTATTCCTCATGACGTTGTGAAGCGCCACACTTAAAAGTATGCCCTAACTGTGGTGGATGTGGCCTTACGCTACAAGGCGGCCAAGCCATTGACTACAAAGGAGGCTAAAGAGGTCGCAGGTGCACTTGAGAGGATATATAAGCGAGGACCGCTGCATTGGCCTAAACTATTTCAGGTGGACCCTGGACGGGAGTTTATGGGAGCAGTGAATCAGCTGCTAGCAAAACATGGAGTATCAGTCAGGCCCGGCCGAGTGAATATCCATCGAGACCAGGGTATAGTAGAACGCTTTAACCGCACCCTTGCTGAACGACTCTTTGGAAACCAGTATGCCTTAGAGTTAAGGGATACTGGAAAATGATCGACTGAGTGGGTTTCTGGACTGCAGGCTGTAGTCTCTGCGATAAATAATGAGGTGACCCGCTTGACTGGAAAAAAAACCAAAGGTGCTATAGAGGCAAAACGAGTTGTACAAAAGTCCTCTGCAGTCGTACCAGGGCACCCGCTGGGGGTCAAAGAGCAAAAGCTTCCCTCTGATGTTGGCGTTCGCTACCTCTACCCAGCCTGGTGAGGCCGAGCAAGACCAGTGCCGGCGGGCCACTGACCCTGTGTGGTCACTTGATGTTTACCGGATAGGACGCTCTGTCACTAAATCTGGTGAGCCTGTACTTTACTATTTGTTGGATGGACCGCTCTGTGGCTTTGTAAAGGAGGAGCTGCTTGTTGTGCTAGATAAACCTTCTCAAGCTAGTCATCACGTTCGCCGGGTGGTGCCGCTCCCATAACACCTCAGGTCAGGAAGACCACTCCTTTACGCTCTCCCCAGGCCACCACCAGTCTCACCATAGCTGGCATGGTGGATGAACTCCTGATTGCGGAGGGCGAGGAAGAGGTGTCCAGCAGTGGTGAGGGAGAGGTGTCCAACAGTGATGCGGGAAGTTCACCATCACCCCTCAGTGGCTGGTAGTAGGTGGAAGGTGTGGATACACCCACGGTTGAATACCATACACCCTGTCTGCGGGCGGTCTACGTTGGGTGGTAGGCCTGGGTGCGGCTATGCCCGTAGGCCAGGGTGTGTACACCGCTTGGAGCTATCCATCACTTTGTATCAAAGGGGGATACAGACACCTTGTTGACGTGTAGCCCATATATCTTGTGACTGTCACTTCGGAGCATGTTCATCCCATGGCGGAACTGCTTCTGGTCAAACAGCGACTCAAGGTATTGGGCGTGGTGTAGGTGTTTCTTGACCACTACCTCTTTTACGCCCTTTGCTTTCTCGATTTCCTCCCGGGTGGACATCAGGATGGAGTACATCTTGGGGCGCAAGCCTACATACTCCTTGATGGGGACACCACCACACTTGTCCTTCATCTTTCCTAGAGCCTTTTTGTTCTCGTTGCTGTGGAGCGTGTGGGCTTTTTTCATGCCGGCTTAGATGTCTGGTATGCGGATCTGTAGGAGGAGGGAGTCAGTGTCGGTATAGAATAGGTTGAGATCGCGGCCGTTACGGGGCTTCATGGTGTTGTAGTTCTGTGTGCACAAGTCACGACTGACAGTTCACCTACTGAATTTTACAAGAAGCGACCCTTAACTTTCATTACAGAGGTCACATTCCGTAAGCATACCTACTCATCGTATTAGTCACTTGCTGGATCCGTATGTGAGTTAGGTGCAGTGTGGTTGCATTTGCTGCAGTGATCCAGCTATAGTTTAGTGAACCGTGAATAATAACGTCGTCCATTTGAATCACTTATGCCAGCCGTTAAACTTTATATTGGCCTTCCACATCGAGGTCAAATTGCAGGCGTGGTCGATGGCGTTGTTGACGCTTGTAACAGTACTCTTGGGCGCCCCAACCCCTATACCGTGTAATTGATGTCCACATTGGCCCGTTATGATCACACTGTCAGGTTACTTCCCTTAGGCAATGAAAAATTAAGCAGATGTTGGTTGTCAAAAAAGGGACAAGGAAGAAGCGAGTGGTATTCCATTATCGAACAGTGAACTTTTTATATTGTTTTAACCCTAGTTTGAGCTTAAGGTCTATGGTGTGGGGTGGAAAGGAGGGGGGACGTATTTTTCACAGCATTTGACACTTACCTATCATAGCGCAGCAGTCAGTGGGTTTGTACATTCAAGCTGTGGATGAGTTATATTTCAGGAGTGGTTCGTGTGGCCAAGAGATCGGGGCAATGAGGAGTGGGGGTTGGGTGTAGTCGGAAATCAGGTGTAAGTTCCACGTAGGTCATATCTCGTTCACTCATGGAACAGTGACCCTAATAACACTCGTTTGCAGTAAAATCAAATGAGGTTGTATTAAATCCATTGTGATGTTTCCTTATCATGTTAACAGGTGCGCTATGATGACGACTCGCTGTGCCCGGTATTAATACAACCTCATCTGCTATCACTAAGGTGAAATATTCAGTCACATAAAACTTAATACACTGATCCGTTTTGAGCAGCAATCAATCACTGGCAACAAGTGGCGCGTGGATTAACAGCTGTTTCTGTGTTGCTGCTCTAGAGACCGTCACTTCCTAATCACTGATCATTGTCAACGACCACCATAAAGCACCTTCATATATCACCAGGCGAGATGTTATACCCAGTTCTGTCACGAATGTTTGTATCTGCCACGAATGTTTGTTCGGCTGGTTACATTGAACTTATCTACCTGAGGAAGTGCTTCGGACATAGTGTGTCTGTTTTTTTATTGAGCTCAAGCAACTGTTAACCAGGTTTTCATATATCCTGTATGACTGAACAAATGTAAACATCATGGTTTTTGCTGGTTCTTCATGAGCCAATCAATTTCACGATTAATTTGGTCTCCCTCTGGAATTGATAAGAGGAGGGCGCAGTTTGAATAGGATCATTAAATGGATTGGAATATTGTGAAGTGATTTCCCAGGTTACCTGTGATCTGTGCAGGATATTTACACAGTTAAAGCTGGATATCCAAGCATGACCCCATTTTTAGGGGAATGAACTTTGCATCTGGAACCGTTAAAACGCCAATACTACATTATAAAAATAGCCCTTGTTGTTATTGTCAGTATAAAACCCTCCTGCTATTGGTCAACCAATTACAGTTAGCGGGTGGTCTCACGAGGAGGCAGGGGATGTTCATTATAAGCAGGGTAATCTATGATGGGCGGGCGCAGCGCTGTTTTTTTTTCTGAATAACACCGGTTATAAATGTCGTTGGAATCAAATTCAGGCCAATACGCAAGCAAACACTGGTCAATAAAGCATATAAAACAACTTCATAATTCTTGTACTTTCCATGCTGAGCCAGTTTTTCTGAGTGTAGTTCTTCCATTGGCGAACATTAAAAATTGGTAATCCCACCCCATGACGTCATCCTTACCAACAAACCAGCCTTGCGGAGGTGCTCTGTGAACTTGATTGGTTACAGTGCTGGCATGGGCGGTACCATGACTCCCCGGTGGCCGCTTGAGAGCTAGGACGCACCAGCAGTTATGCATAGCAAAACACTCCCACAGAATTATTGCCCAAAGCTCTAACAAACGACCTCGAGTGACATGTTCTTATTTGAAGAATAAAAGTTGGAAAGTACTCCTGTGTCCTACATAGCGTTTATATCAACCCACAGCTGCACAGAGGACGAAGTTAAACGGTTGGTACACGCAATTACTTATCAGGAACATTATGCTTCTATTATCATGTGTTAACGATCTTGCGAACGCGTATGGAATGTACTAAGCCGTGTTTTATGGCTCATTATTTATACCGAGGTATGATGATACAGGAACTTGAAATGTCACTATATCCCTGTAGTGTATTTAAGAGTTAACTACCTGACTGTCTTTCTCGCCTTATAATACATTTAGTGTGTACAGTGCACTAATCGTCCACAGCATGCGCGTGTTGGTACCTTGATGTACGATTGATAAGATGGCACCTGGTTGTGGAGGCGGACTGGAGGTGGGGATTGGGCGTGTCAGATTAATGGGCTTGTGTTTTCGAGGCGGATGTAGAGGATCGATTAGAAGTTGACAACAGTGAGAACTAATTAGTAAGGAAAGTCAAGCAAATTGGAAGTTTATTGCTAGGGTAGACATAAAGACACGCACACACACACACACACGTACACACATCATCGCGCGTGCGTGTACTCTCTCTCACACACACACACATTCACACCCACACACACACATACAAACACACACACACACACACACACACACACACACACACACACACACACACACACATACGACTTTTCGAACACTTATGGGCCAACAGATTTGTGGGACAATGCACATCGCCCTCATGCAACTTGTGGGGCAAAGTATAATGAGGTACTTATGAGGTCACTCATAAAATGTGTGTGAGTGTTAAACTTGTGAGATATTTTACAAGTATCGTGATACAGGTTTTATAGTATTTTTAGGATTAATCATTGGAACTTAAACTGTTTTTTAATATTTAAAATTCACACGACATGCATGTGGCCTTTTCACAAATATATATGCTGCCAAGAGCATCAAAGCATCCACGGGAATAACACAAAAAACAATATTTTCAACGCTGTACATGTGTTTGTGTGCGCATACTAATAAAATGATGCTTGTGAGATTATTCATAAGTTGGGTGTGTGAGTGTTAAACATGTGAGATATTTCACAAGCATCCTAATACGGGTTTTAAACTATGTTCAGGATCAATCTTTGGTACGTCAACTGTTTTTGAATTTCTAAAAATTCCACAACATATGTTAGGCCTTTTCACAAATATATTTTGCCATGAACAACAAAGCATAGAACGAAATAATCCGCAAAACCGATATTTTTAAAGCTCAACATATGTTCCTGTGCGCATACTAATAGAATGACACTTGTGGGATTATTCATAAGTTTTATGTGCGAGTGTGAAACTTGTGAGATGTTTCACAACGATCCTTACACGAGTTTAAAACTATGTTCAGGATATTTTTTTCATGTGTTTGATAAAATTTATCACATAATCCAGTATTCTTTTTAAATAACGAAAGCTGAACAGATATTTGTGTTTGCTCTTCTTCAATGCTTTTTGACAAGTGCATATAATGATGTTTAGAAAATTCAGATAGTCCCAATTATAAGTCGACCTGTGTTTGTGTTTTGGGATCAATCTTTGGTACAACCTCAGTCGTTTTTGAATTTCAAAAATTTACACGACATGTGTTTGTCCTTTTCACATATATATGCTGCAAAGAGCAACGAAGCATTCACGGGAATAACCCAAAGAACCAATATTTTCAACACTCAACACGTTTTCTGGTGCGCATTCAAAAATAATGTAACTTGTGGGAATAGGTAAGTAGGGTGTGTGAGTGTGAAACTTGTGAGATATTTTACAAGTATTCTGATACGGGTTATAATACTATGTTTAGGATCAATCTTCGGTACTTCAACCGTTTTTGAATTTTGAACTTCATACGACATGTGTGGCCATTTCACAAATATCTGTTGCCAAGAGCAACAAAGCATTCACGGTAATTACCCATAAAACCAATATTTTCAACGCTCTACATGTGCTCGTGTGCGAATACTAATAGAATGACACTTGTGGAAATATTTATAAGTTGGGTCTGTGAATGTGAACCTTGTGAGATATTCCGCAAGTATTCTGATACGGGTTTTTATACTATGTTTAGGACCTATCTTTGGTACTTCAACCGTTTTTGAATTTCTATATGTGATTGTTAAACTTGTGAGTATCCTGATATGGGTTTTTACATTACGTTTAGTAACAATCTTTGGTACGTCTGCCGTTTTTGAATATCTTAACTTCATGCGACATATGTTTGGCTATTTCACAATATCTGTTGCCAAGAGCAACAAAGCATTCACGGAAATAACATAAATAACCAATTTGTTCAACACTCAACATGTGTTTCGGTTCGCATACTAATAGAATGGTACTTGTGGGATTATTCGTAAGTTCGATGTGTGAGTGTGAAACTAGTAAGATGTTTCATACGTACCGTGAAGCGGGTTCGTTTTGATGTTTAACACATAATCCGGTTCTTTTAAATTCTTAAAGCTGAATAGATCTTTCTGATCGCTCTTTATAAAAGCACGAAATAATGAGAATACAGATAATCGCAATGTTTTCAAAACTCCACTTGTATTTGTGTGCCAAAAGATAAAATGATACTCGTCGGGTTAACGTAAGTTGTGTAAGTGTTAAACCTATGAGCTACTTTATGAGTACATATATGTTGCACATTCATTATTTCCTGTTGGCATGTTCCTAAATGGATATCTAAGAAAAGTAGATCATCCTGTGTTCGTGTGTGAGTAGCACGGGGATTATACTTGTGGGATTGTTGCTGTGCTCTGCGTTAAAGTTTGTAACTTGTGAGATATTTCAAAAGTACTACGTTACGGGTTTCATATAAAGTTTATAATAATTGTTTCATAATTCCACTGTTTTTAAGATATCACAATTTTAAATGACATTTATGTTGCCATTTCACCAATGTCTGTTTAAAAGAGCTACAAAGCATTTGCGGAAATAGCATGTGTATTCAATATTTTCAAACCACAACCTGTGTTTATGTGCGCATACTGAATGATACAAACTGGGCTATTTATACGTTTTGTGCGTCGGTAAAACTTGTGGGAGATTTTACGAGTGCCGTTATGCGGGTTTTCAAAAATTATATTTCATACTTATTTTCGTCTCTTTTAAATTCCACAACCTGAACAGATAGTTTTGATGTTTCTGCGTCAATGGATGTTGGCAAGTACATAAAAGTATGAGTAAGAAGAGCATATAAAGGCAACGTTTGCTGCACACAACCGGTGTTGGCCTTGGCGTAATTTTAAAATGTTATCTTTAATTAAGATGGATGTGTCAGTTAGTGTGACACCAGTATTATTGATATCCAAGATGAGCATTTCATGCTTTATCAGATTTAAATTCCGAAACTTAATAGCAATGATTTTCGCCTCTACGTTATATTTGTCATTCTCAAAGTTTTCTCTGTGTGTGCCTGCTCATGAAATGGCACTTGTGGGATTTGTGTGAGTGAGAAATGTGCTATACATTTCACGGGAACCGTAACGCGGGTATAATGTTACGTTTTAGTTAATCACGTCATACTTTGTTACTTCTGTTTACTCCATTGTCATGTTGAATAGTGGCGTTCGTGGTTCGGGTCTTTGTCTTCTGCGGATGTAGCTGGTCCAAATATATGTAATGATGACAAAAATTTACTAATAATACGCTTGTAACGACCTTTAAATAAGTATCCTGGAAGGCGAGCCCACCACGTCTGATTCTGGTGCCCTGATGAGGCACACATCGAATCCTCATTTGGTTCTAGTCCAGAACAATGGGTAATTTTCATTGCGAGTTTGTCGACCTTAGACCAGGTAACCTAGCATTGTTGTCTGGCTTTACAATTACAATAGGTGAGATAGAATATGCTGTGATAATATGCTGTGTGAGACTTGCCAACTCTGCATATATCATTCATATGTGTTTAATCTGTGGCTTGATCGAATTGTAGGGGGTTATTGCACCATGTTTTTGTCCATTAAATTCCGCGTGTATAAACTGTAACTGAGGGTTTGCAAGCGAAATCGCTGAAGAAACTTCTCGCGTGTGCTATGTATTGGGCGAACTCGCATTGGGAGTGACTGTTTGAACATGGTTGAATAGAAACGACACACTTGAATTCACTGCCTTTATTTCTTTCTTTTTTGATAGCTGTTATACGGTTATAAATGATTTATTTGATCGTCTTCCAGCTTTGGGTGAGCCAAGCTTTTTGCAACACTGCTCGCACTTCTTTTTCCCTGGTACTTTTAGGTCAGCTTTCTCCAGCCATATCATTGTTTCTACCTGGTTTTTTTCTTTTCGTTCCAGAGGTTTTTTAGAACTGCAAAACATATGTGTAACGACAATTGTTTGATTCAAGAACCAACGATTACAACGATGGAATGACCTGCAAAGTGGGTGGGGTTACTACGTAATGGCAAGATATGTATCAAGATCAGCATCTCACCAGTTGCGGTCATTGTTCTTTTCAATTCGATGTCACTGTCACTCTCCATATCACTGCTGTCAGAGACTGTATAGTGCAAAATACGGGAATATATACATAGGTATGCATACATGATTATCAAATAATCGCCGTATGCAGAGACGGTTATATTAAAAATTAATCAACCAGAACCAATTAACGCTCTCACTTGTACAATGACTGATCGGGGTGTTACTCGAAATCTGCCTCTATTCACAAATCAAACAAATAATGATTAAATGTTGATAAGCATCACACCTTGCGTAAAATAATTAACATATAACTTTGCAGGGGATAGTAAGACATTTGACTACGAGTTCAAAACGATTTACTAGGGAACAATAGCTTGTCATAAAAAAATCTAACCAAACTCTTCAGCTCTGACGCCAACAGATGGCCTCCTTTTGTCCGCGTACTCAATGATGCGTCTGATGGCGGCCGTTAAAACAACTAACTGTTATTTAGCGGGTTTTATGGATAACGGATCACCACGGCGGGGTCCCGGGAGTGAGCCTCGCTGCTTCTCGTAAACGTGCGCCAATCATACTTTAAATGATACTATTGAACTCCAATGCGAAAATGGATTCCTCTTTGATGCATTATTCCCTTTATATGATCCCATTGCCCTATATAGAGGATATACGGCAGAATGCGATAACAACATTACACTGCTCATGCTTATTATAAAATGATATATAGTAATATTTGAAGGCTATAAAATTTGTAGTTTTGAAGCTACATTCTACTTTAAAGATAAATATTTGTTTGTATGCATAGGCACACTGACGATTTTTCTGAGGCAACAACAGCTGGGACCGATTCAGTATTACTTTCCGCGCGCCGATTCCGTATCACAGTGCGTGTCTGTACCTTAGCGCACCACGTGATACATCTGCATAAATAGGAAGAGGTGGCTCGCGTCTGTCGTCACTCGGAGCCTTTGTTTGTAATGTCCCCCAGTTCTTAATTTTACACCATCTTTGTTTCATTTTCGTTGGTACGTAATCGTAGTATTTAATCGCCTCGGTTTAAGAGGGGTTACGACCAACCAACTTTTGTCTTGCCACATTATACAAGATATAGGTCCTCATTTAGCAGTTATTGACTCGGGAAATTTGTTAATACTGGGTCGTTGGTATTGGTCACTATAATTTTTGGTTTTGGTTTACATTAGTGATTATGCGATTTTGGGTGTTGAAATCGTAAAAGTAAACCCAGGCATCAATAGACTTCATTGAGAATTCGGCATACCGCCCACGTCCGACCTTCACTTATTCACAGCAACCCGCCCCTTCTCATCATTCGGTTTCAGACAAGAACCACGTCATTGCTATACCAGTTCGGCCCCGACCCTGACCCCGAGCCTGACATCCCTCCAAGGGCCCTAACCCATTAAACCAACCTGTTTCTAAGCATCTACCATTATTGGGCGTAAGTTCTCACTCCTCTCCCCCCCAACCCAGCACCTACCATACGGGCGTTTTTCCTGTAAAAGCGCCTGAGATGTTAAAATGGCCATTTCAAGGAACTGGATATTGAATTATTTATCCGTTGCAATAGTAACGCCTTGATTGTTCGTCAATCCACACCCGCGCTTATTTATAAACACGTTCCTATACGCACGAATAATCGACAGCAACATCGTCATGCACCAGAAATGTGCGCATACTAATAGAATGATACTTGCGGGATTATTCATAAGTTGGGTGTGTGAGTTTAAACTTGTGAGATATTTCACAAGTATCTTTACATGGGTTTTATACTATGTTAAGGATAATTTTTTTTTCTTTATCTACAATCTACGCGATATATGTGTGGCCTTTTCACAAATTTTTGCTGCCAAGAACAACCAAGCATTCAAGGGAATAACAAAAAAAAAAACAATATTTTCAACGCTCAACATGTGTTCGTGTGCGTTTATACTAATAAAATGATACTTGTGAGATTATTCATAAGTTGAGTGTGTGAGTGTTAAACATGTGAGATATTTAACACGAATCTTTATACGGGTTTTAATCTATGTTTAGGATCAATCTTTGGTACTTAAATCGCTTTTTAATTTCTAAAATTCACACGACATGTGTGTGGCCTTTTCACAAATATATGCTGCCAAGATCAACAAATCATTCGCGGGAATACTATTGGTCAAAACCTCCATCCGTCAACGCAATGATCTTAAAACTTGTCAGAATCATACATGCAAACCACACAAATAACTTTATAATGCACCTGTAGTCTCACTAGTGAACTAATGCCTTAGGAATTAACCTGACTTCCAGCTGTTGTGCGGTAAATTTTAATTATTTCTGGAAGTTACTGTTATGTGGGACACGGAGCCCTCTAAATAACCACCTGCGCACGGTGAACTAATGCCGCATGTAATAATATCAGTGTGCGTACAAGAAAGACTTATGGGGCAACACCACGTGCCTGGTGCAATTATACCAGAGTGCGTACAACATGGATTAAAGGGGCGAAACCATGAACGTAATGGCGATAAGTTTTTAACTATTAAGTTTATATACTTATGATCAACCTATTGGTTTAATAAATTTGGGAGGATGTAGCTGAGATAACGGTATGAATACTTGTGGGGCAATGCACGGCTTATCACATCGGAACGTAAATAAATAATACCAAAATTAATGTGGGTCACATATAGGCAGCCTTAGGTAAATATAAATCAATGGCAATAACAGGGTATTCTTATTCGTTACTCACCTTATAATTGCGCAGAATTCGGACTAAACTAACACCGAGTCGACGATAGCTGTACGGTCTTGTTGATTCATAGCAACGCCAACAATAAGTTACATGACGTACTGAGAAGGCCGCGGTGTTGCCATGGTGAAAAACAATAGCCAATCAGATTGCAGTGCTGCGGGAAAGGTTGAATAGTCGTTAGGCGGCAGCACCTGCTGGTGGAGTGTGATTTCGTACGATTCACACTCCAAATTTACACTCACACTCGTTCACACACATGACTTGTGGGGCAACTGACCAAACTTTGTGAGAACGCCCACAATGACCGCTAGATCCGTTTTAGACAGCTAAAATTGTGGGATGTCCAACAATTTTTCGTAGCCCCACAAGTCAGCAATCGGCGATGTATTTACCCCACAAGTAACCCGCGCTTAGAGCACACACACACACACACACACACACACACACACACACACACACACACACACACACACACACACACACACACACACACATACACACACACACACACACACACACACACACACATACATTAGCGTGAGGCTGACTTGTATGAGAGGCATATTAAATGACAGACTCGGAGTAAGTGTGGGTGACTGATCTACGACATCTTCATCTTGTCCACCGTATATATTCCACAGCATCAACGTTTGCGCGGCGCTTTCCTCCATATCATGCTCACATTGTCCGCCTGATATTTTCTTTAACATACATGCGTTGTCCACCTCATATATTCCACAACATATGCATTCCACAATATCAGTGTTTTATCTACCTGATATAATCCACAACATCCATATCTTTTCCACTTGATATATAAACCAAAACATCCATGTCTTGTCCCTCTAATATATCAAACAACATCCATATTATGTCCACCTAATATATTTCCCAGCATTCACATACATGTGACATATTACTCCATGTCTTGTTCATGTGATATTCAAGTCTTGTCTTCAATATTACTGCCTAAATAGCCCAGTATTGTCCATACGATAAAATAGTGTGATTAATTTACAGTATACATGCTTGGTGCGTGTGATTGAAGTAATAGTATCTTCTTAGATATAATGGGGATCGATATAAGCGACCGTGGTTTGTTGCACAATGATTTTGACCAACCTCAAGAGTTACCTTCTCCACTTGTTGGCTTGCCACACCTATAGTTCATGTCAAGCTTCATATATGCATTTTGGTGATAATGGTCGGGATGATGGTTATGATTGTGGTAGGGTGTTGGTGATGATGGTTGTGATTGTGGTAGGGTGTTAGTGATGATGGTCGGAATGATGGGTGTAATTTGGGCAGGGTGCTGCTGATAGGGGCTGGGATAATGATTGTGATTGGGGTAGGGTGTTGATGGTGGTGGTCGCGATGACGATTGTAATGGGCAGTGTGTTTGATGATGGTGGTCTGAATGATGTTTGTGATTAGGGTAAGTGGTCAGATGACGATCGTAATTTAGATAGGGTGCTGGTGATGGTGATTGGTATGATGATTGTGATTAGGGTAGGGAGTTATCGACGGAGTTCTGGATGATTGTTTTGAGTCCGGTAGGGTGTTGAAGGCGGTGGTTGGAAAGACGATTGTGTCAACAGTTGTTATATCTTTGTCATCAATAGTCATGTCGATGCCAACAAATGTCACATCAGCAATGGACACATTTTTGTCTACAAAGGCCCATATCCATGACAACAATTGAACATTGGTTATGTCAAGAATGGTCGTCTACTTGTCAATAGTGATTATGTTTATGTCTACAATGGTCATGTCAACATTGGTCATATCCTTGTTTGCAATAGTCATGACAACAATGATCCGGTCAACAAAGGTCATATTAACAAAGATAAAGTTTATGTCATCAAAGGTCATGCCAATGTTAACAATGGTCATGTCAACTGTGGTCATGTCAATGTCGACAATGGTCAAGTCCAGATCAACAATAGTTACGTTCATGTCAACAATGGTCCATGTCAACCATGATCGGGCCCTTTTTTCCAATGGTCACGTCATATATATGTTACCAATGGTTGTGGCCATGTCATTAATGGTGAAGTTAGCTTGATCAATGGTCATGTCAAGTCAACAATGATAATGTCTAGGTCAGAATTGGTCATGTCCATGTAACCAATGGTGATGTGAGCAACGGTAAAGTTAAAGACAACAATGGTCATGTTCAGAGAAGCCGTGCAATGGCTTGTAATGCCAGCACCGAGCAGGGCTATTTAGTGGTACTGCAAGCCTCTATCGATATCGAAACAGTGTGTGTTAAGCGACAGAGCATGATGTGATGAGTGCCCCACCAGCGCAACCGGTGTATTGCTCGCTTTCCATGGTGGGCGGGGCATGCCTGTTGTGAGGATGCATATTGAACTCGCACAAGTTTGTAATCAAAGGCACTCTAGTCATAAAACGACCCTCCTCTCCGACTTTTTTTAAATAGAGACAAAAACTAAATGCGGCATCTAAAATCATATGCTCAATGGTCCTTACTATTGTCATGCTGCTTCGTATATATAGACTGGAAGCAAGAGAGGAGGGGCGTTTTATGACTCGACTGCCGGGGAACCAGCCGATTTGGTCAAGCAATCTTCTCGCCATTGTTGCCCTTACCCCTTCGTGGGTGGATCACTGACGACGATTAATGTTCCAGTCAGCCAACTGTAACTGCACTAGATTCTCGATGTCATGTTTCAGCGCGCTGGAGTGATCAGATAAATGCGACGTTTGGGCTAAGTTCACTTGGCAAGAAATATATCTATAGCGTATCGCTTTTCAAAGATAGACCACCGTTTACTTTCTCGTTTAATAGTTTTACCAAGTAGGCAGATCGTGTTTTTATATGATTGAATGTAACTGAGAGAATCACGGGCGAAATCAATCAGTCTAATGTGGGTACAATTTACGTGCATGCATTGCAAAAAAAACATACTCGCATAAGTTTTCACTCATAGAGGTTATCGGGTGCGAATAATATAGTTGCTCTTCTAAAGTGAAGAGGTATTCATTCGAAGTGTGGTTTAGAAAATTCGGCAATTATTTGTATGCATCTACTGAAGTACAGAAATAGGCAAGTGAAGCAACACTTATACACAGACCGCACAGTGTCACAAATACAGACCATGTTGACAAATATCGTGGCTGGTGAGACATGTTGAAGTATTTCCCCTTGCACCAATCTTGTTTATCCGCAGGATTTTTTAACTGAAGAGCATTTAATGCCCAGCTTTCTGTTTATGCACAGGCATGACGTCTTTTATGTGATATTTCAGTTATGTGAAAGTAGCTGTTCAGGGTGTTGCTGCAACCAAACTGCTGGAATGATGGTCAACCTGTAGACAGGAAGTAGCATTAGTAGTTTTTACATTTTGAGGAACAATGTGCGATTACGCAGGGTTGTGCGCACCATAAACTGTCACATAAGAATATAGTGACCAGCATTGCAGAGGCGCTTGGTTCCCGTTGCTGAGCGTTCAAAAACCAAGCCGCTTCTGAGATCCGAACAGCTTCCGAGCGCCGAGCCGCCACCGCTACATAACAACAAGGTATGTCTCATTTTCTCTGGTTCACACTTGAAATCTATGTATTACACTCGCCACATCATACCTTACCATTAATATTTCTGACAATAATGCATCCCGCCCTCGATTATTGACTATAAAACTGCTAGTATTGAACGTTTGATAGTTAGCGGGTTGGGCACAGCACCAGAGGCACCAGTAAGTGTAGTGTTTAGGCTCGCATCAGGAACGCGTTCTGGTCATACAATATCACCCGTTGAGCCCTGTAGCAGGGCACGCTATGGCTCAAAGCTTTATAAAGAAAGATGTTTTCAACTTGGCGAGTTTGCATTAGCCAAGATATATTGGTCAGTCCGGTTTGTGGTTTTGTTTGTTGCTTTGTTACCATATTTGGGGGCAACCTTCAATTGGTCTGGACCAATAATGCGCAGAACCCAGGGGTTTTGTATTGACCTCGACGTCAAAGTAAGGTCAAGGTCATTGAAAATGTATAAGTTTTGAATCTCGAATAGATCAGTGTATATAGTTTTCAAACAATTTACACCAATTTGTAGCTTAGTTCAATTGCTAACTCTCACTGAATATGAACTGTTGTAAATAATCAATAGTTTTCCCAAGCGCTCCAGGTAAAAACATCGTGGTGTCAGTCCGAATTTCAACTAACGTGTAATGAATATTTCGAGCGCATATCAAACCGTCAATACCTGTCCGATGGTAATATAAATTAGGTCACATGTTCTCCGTGACACCTAAGGTCGAATGCTTAAAAAACTAGTCATGTAAATAAATTCAAAATACAATTTCTGTAAGTTTCTTTCAATGTTTTATGTCGGGTTGTGTTTTCGGTTATTCATCTGAACTCTTGACTTATATTCATGTATATCTTGACTTTGGAATTTGCTGCCAGTGCTTCTTAGTATAACCCAGGGTATAGTTTTGTCAGTGTTTTTGTGCTTGATTCTTGCCGAGTTTGTCGTTTCTCAGACCGGACAACCTTGCAGTGTTGTCTTGCTTTGCAGATGTTAGGATTTCGCATCTTAGCGAGAAACCCGGGAGATTGGGTCAATAGCTTAAGATGAGGAACACGCAACCAGATTACTGGTAAGCAAGCAAGCAAATAGAAAAGGAGCCTGGGTGATATTGGTACATGGTCTAAGTTATCGCACGGATAGCTGGCGATATGAGAAAAAGACTCTGATTGGCTTAGAGGAGGTTGCCTTGTGATAAGTCTTGTGACCAGTTAGCTAGTTTAGCGTAGCGAGTGAACACAGATTGCCAGTTCTCCCAATTGCCGTCGCCAATAAATGGCGTCGGTTGACCAAGCGTAGGTGAAGTAGACATACAAGATCTATCAACAAATTCACGCCTTCCCTCACAATACATGCGATGCAATTCTCTTCACGCTCCTCATATATACAACAGTTTTTCCAACAGATCCATACACACACACACGATGACGTTTTCATTTCATCTAAAAGCAACTCGAAATCACTTCCAAGTTTCTCCATTTATCATTCGTAAAGCAACTTTTAGCAACATAAAAAATCTAGTCAATATGTCGTGCAGACATGAAGTGAGCCGAAAATCCCGGGGGAAAAAACTGGGCGCTGAAAAAGTTGCTAAATTTTGAACAATGTGAACATATCGACACAGGAAAATAATGTAATTTACTTACACGGTAGCCGGGATAGAAGGGATTCTCAACAATATGATGTCCTTGAAGTTGTAGATGAAGTTGCTTGGTGATGAATCAACAAGACAGCACAATAGTAGGCCGTATAGGGCGTTTACGCTTTATTCCTCGAAAATTATGAAGGTTTGCTGAAAGGTCGGAAATAATGCCGTTTGGCTGTTAGTAAGAGGAGGACATTCCTGCTAGGAGGCGGATTCTGAACTACCCTCTGTCCCGCATGACCCCCAATGAAGACTCGTAGGACGTGGTAAGCACAGAACTGAAGTACACATATGCTGTCTATAAACCCAGGTTGAGCATTGAAAGTAAACTGCAAGTTTTTGTGCGTTCCGGAGCTCTTTTATCAATTCGAGTGAATACGCCCTACCATAAATCACCTGGTACAATATGAGAGGTTGAGTTTATATAATCAATATTTCGCCAATAGTGGCACGCCAAATGGCCGGTCATGTCATCAGGCAAATGTGAGACTGCCTTGCTATTGAATCATTCAAACTTGATATCGGTTTTTCCTCATATTTGCAAAGAGCTTCTATTCAAAGCATTCTCAAAGAACTTCGTATGCTTGCTCGGTCGTCTTCTTGTGATAAACAGGCGATCAATATAATCGCCCGCAGTTTATTTGTACTGGAGGATGTATTGAGTGAAGGCTCTCGGCATGAATTCTCTGTATTAAGTAGCAATTGTCTGTTTTAATTGGGGCGGAGCTTATCCTACAATGGACCGCGACAGAGGCAGCAGGGTATTCATCATTCCTGCCCGGGAGGAGTTTATTGTTTACGAGCCGTGTCTGTCCGATTTCACAGAAGTTTTTTATGAATAGTCAGGATGTAGACAATATCAGCCTTCTATCAGCTAGTCAGTATTATTTTCTCTGATAACCATAGTGTTTCCCCTGTATGCAATTCATCGTGATTTGTATGTGAATGTGTTTATGATTAAAATGCTGTATTAGGCTTATTCATCAGCAGTGGAAATTACGATAGATTTTCAAACAGAAGTAAACAGAAACAATGGCCTGTACTTAACACTGCATCAGCAGAAATGGACTTGTTCTGTGTGATGTGAATACATAAAACAAATCGTCTCTGTCGACAAAACTGTTTCTGTGTGTATCAGTGAGAGGTTGTCCTGTTTCTTACTAACAGGTATCTGTTATGTTGTCTTGAGGGGTTTCCGCTTTGTCCAAGAAGTAAAGCTCCTAAATCTGCCTGATCAATGTAAAGGACAAAGTGAGGGTCTGCATCGGTTGGACGATAGCTGAATGTTTTCCATCAAACTGCTGACCTTTAAAAATACTCAACAGGGGTCATTAATTCATGACCTTTGTCCAGCATCAGAATACCGTACCAATATTTATATTTGGAAACGACCATGAAGTTCAATTATGGCCGACAGATCTTGGTTTTTGACTATCTTATAAAAGGTTACTTGAGACTTCCATGTTGTACAGAGGTATTCAGCTGGTAATAGAGGAATTGGTGTCCTGTTAGCAATCTGCCATGTTGTACAGAAGCCTAAGCGTAACTGGGTTACACAGAAATGTGTGTCCTGTAAGCAACATACCATGTTGTAGAGAGGCATAGAGCTGGTGAGACATAAATTGGTGTATTGTAAGCAATATACCATGTTGTACAGAGACATACAGTTTGTGACACAGGAATTGATGTCCTCTCAGCTATCAACCACGTGTTACAGAGACATGCAGCTGGTGACAGGAATTGATGACCTGTCAGCAGTCTGTCATGTTATACCGAGGCAATCAGTTGGTGACACAGGAATTGATGTCCTGCTAGCAATGTACCATGTTGTACATAGCCCTGTTGCTGGTGAAACAGGAACTGGTGTCCTGTTAGCATATCCTGTTCTGCAGAATCATACAGATGGTGACTCAGGAATGATTGTCCTGTCGTGTTGTACATAGACATACAGATAGTGATACAGGAATTTATGTCCTATCAGCAAATTGTCATGGTGTACAGAAGCATGCAGCTGGTGACGCAGAAATTGGTGTCTTGTCAGCAATCTACCATGATGTATTGAGGTATACAGCTGGTGACACAGGAGTTGGTGCCCTGTCAGCATTATGCCATGTTGTTCAGAGGCATGCAGCTGATGACACAGGAATTGATGTCTTGTTAGCAATCTGCCATGTTATGCCGAGACATACAGCTGGTGGCACAGGAATTGATGGCCTGTTAGCAATCTGCCATGTTGTGGGACACTAGGCAAGGAGTTATCATAAATTTCGGTATTGGTCATAGCTCTAGGGTAGATATGTGATGGTAAAGGTCATATATTATATATATAAGTGATGGTAAATGTAATGGTAGTGGTCATGGGGTAGATATGTGATGATACAGGTCATTTGCAGCAATATCAATGGCAGTATAATTCCCAGCCCCCTCTGGTTACAGTACAATTAGAATGAGGTCCGTCTCAGTGTTGTAATCATGATGCTATTTCTTCATGCAGCATGAGTTGATCCCCTTGTGCATGGAGCATGTTTTAGTGTTGTGGCGTCATATAATTAGTACAAGAGGCGTTTCCATGTGAGGCATAGAGTGTCATCTAATCAACGTTTCAAATGGTTATGTATGCTGTTATGTGTGTTACGTGGGGCCCTTCGATTTGTGTGTTGTGTTATTTAGGGTGCGTTGCTGTGTTCGCATGTGGGGCGCGTTTTTGGGTGTGTTATGAGGGGCATGTAGTTGTGTGTTTAATGTATGGCGAGTTGGTTATTGTGATGTGTTTGTGTTATGCTGGGCGCGATTGTTTTGTGTGTTATGTGTTGCGTGTAGTTGTGTGTTTTATGTGTGACCCTTTGTGTGTTGTGTTTGCGTCCAAATACCGATAATAAATAAGCAACGGTTTGTGGTCGACTGTGTATGACGCAACTTTATCCATGCTCATATATTGTCACTAAGCCCCTCCCACTGTACGATATAATCTTACTCCCTCCCACCTTATGACATTCACTAACCCCCTCCTACCTTACGATACTCATTTACCCCCACACACCCGTCTTACGAAATTGACTAACCCCGCCCTCTTTTCGATATTCACTTACTCCCTCCGGCCTTACGACATTCACTTACCCCATGCTCACTTACCCCACCCCCTTTCGCCTTTCGACGTCCACTAACCTCCACCAGTCTTACTATATTCACTTATCCACTGACTTACACGCATGCATACTAACAAATATGCCAGCAGCTCACGCACGCACGCACGCACGCACGGACACGCACGCACACTTATTGTAACATGCTACTTCATTATCTCCCTCACTTGTTGTCCTCTACACTGTATGCATTTTTCACTGGCTTTATATTATTCAAGGTATTGTGTATTCATTCACACATTCACCCAATAACCCAGTCAGTCACTCGCTCGTTCAGTCACTCACTGAACCCCTAACTAGCTAGTATTCACTCCCTCAAACATTCACTCGATTGTTTAGGTTGAGGCTTACACGAAGCTTGCGTTAAAATAAATTTGAGGCTGATATGAAAATAAGGTTTGCACGATAGCGAGGTATGCAAAGTTTAGGTTGGCATAATATCGAAGTTGTCATAATGTTGATCTTTAAACGTGTACGTCAGTTTTTGCCTTCAAGGCTTTGGTCTATTTACTTTGATGCAGTGGTGATTCAGTCGATAATGTGCTCCATCATTTCAGCCGCCCGCTATTCTAATGAGTCTCAACATAGCGCCTACATGGCTGTTACTGGTCCAGAGACAGCATTCCATAATTTCATGAGGCGCCTACCGTCAAGGGCAGCTATGTCACTTCATTCAACGCACGCGTTTCCCCGGCTAGAGCTACATGTACCATAATAGATTATATACATGAGTCATGCGAAACCGAACACTGTCGAACTCGCTCTTTAAATGAATTTGCTTGGGTGCTTGTGTCTACTGTTCCTTACGTACCCATTCTAGCGTATCTTGGCAAGAGCGCCAGCCATAATAGCCGCCTGTAACCAATGTGGATTTAAATGAATACAATTATTCATGCGTTTGAGAAGCGACATGTAGCCATGGATACCCCGCCAAGTCCCTACCGCGATGATGTCTCACCCCACTCCCCAACAAGCCCCTACCGCGATGATGTCTCACCCCTCTCCCCAACAAGCCCCTACCGCGATGATGTCTCACCCACTCCCCACCAAGCCCCTACCCCTCACCCCACGAGCCCCTACCGCGATGATGTCTCACCCACTCCCCACCAAGCCCCTACCGCGATGATGTCTCACCTCACTCCCCTACAAGCCCCTACCGCGATGATGTCTCACCCCGCTCCCCACCAAGCCCCTACCGCGATGTCTCAACCCGCTCCCCACCAAGCCCCTACCGCGATGATGTCTCACCCCACTCCCCCCAAGCCCCTACCGGCATTATATCTACCTCTCCCATCCAAGCCCTTACCACCATATGTCACCTCTAACCCCGCCAAGCCGATACCGCGATGATGTCACCTCTCTCCCCACGAAGCCTCTACAGCCATAAGTCACCTCTCTCCCCACGAAGC
>CM067355.1:2920756-2945756 GCA_034190875.2 Urechis unicinctus
CGACGAGTAGGTGATTTTATCTGAGAAATTTCTAAGTGAAATATTGTTTATGCCGACGGATTCCGTGGGCGGTAATTTCGGGACGATATTTTCGACGGCGCTGTTTTTGGTTGGCATTGTAAGTTGTTTAGGGAAAAGGTCTACAAAGTGTTGAAGATGTGATAATGACGTCTATTGTTAAAAGGGTTTGTAAGTGACTATTAACTTCCTCTATCCTGTTAATGATATTATATATTCAACAATCGGTGGTGTTCTTGGTAGATTGAGCGTGAGTTTTCACCTAGTTTATTGTATTTATGGTGAAGAGATAACTTTGAATGGGTTATTAGTTTGACATATGTATTGTTAGTTGTCTAGTGAAAAGGTGTACAATGTGTTGAAGATGTTATGGGGTGGCTGTTAACATTTCCTCTATTCCGGGTAATGAGATGATATATTCCAATGAATATCAAATCGAGATGTTAGTCATTCCATTTCACAATCTCCTCAATTTCACCATCATTTGATGAACTTTGCAAGAAAACGTGACAGTTAAGTAATACTCATGTCAGTGAACCATAAACGTGTTAGTGGTGTATATTAAACACAACGTGGATGTTCTCAGTTGATCATTTACCATGACTGGGAAACTAAACATTTCTCTGAGGCAAGCAAACGCTATAGACCGATGCCCACAAAATTCGCCAAGACCTTTAAATTAAACCTACAAGAAAATCATTTTAGTTACCTCGAAAAAATAGCACTGCGTATGCCAAACCATATATTTGTGGTACTTGTCAGAAGTTGTGGTAAGGTGAGACATAAAAATACATCGTTTGAGAGCAGATGTACTGTGGAAACGAAATATGAGTACCCAGGTGGTGCTTTTCATTTGCCGCTCACTATTTGTCGCGTTATGAGATGAAGGAATAGAAATAGAAGACGATATTTACCCTTACCGTGCCGCCTATGATTTCGAATGTTATTTTGAAGAAGAAAACCTACCCGTCAATTCATATAAAGTCACCTTGGACAAAAAACAGGTGCCTTATCAGTGAGTGTATGCAGCAATGTACCCGATTATACAGCACGGAAATGCTTTATAACCTACGGAAAAGCGCACACATTGGTGTACAGAATGATGATGTACAAAGATGAGATATCAAACGCTGCCTATCAACTGATACTTGATCAATACAAAGCTACCCTAACCCAGTTACAAGAGAAAATCGATGAAGCCCACAAACTGCTCCCAATGGCCAAAGGGATAACACCAATTGCAGAAATTACATAGCAAATTTGACTATTTACACATATTACCATTAGTCTTGCCTCAATCTGGTTAAACATATTGCACTTTCGCTACACAGCTATGCACTGCAACACCTGATATATGACGCACGCTCAAGTCTAGTTATTGATCAAGTGTACTGGGGTCCCGACTTTCGCTTTTTTGCATCGTGAGCAATAAAATGAAACAACAAGTGTTGGACATCCAGACTTGGATCACTGCCAACAAAACACACCACCATTCGCAACACTAGGAAATAGACAACAAACGTGCAGCAGTGAGAGTAGGTGACAAAATATCAAACTTACCAGATTATGTAGTAACTGAGAGCAAAAACGTTGTGTATCGCCAATGCCAATATCAGGGCAGTCCTAAGCACTTGAATTTTTGAATTTGATCGAAATATTCGGGCCAGTGCCAAGTGTTGGCAACAATACGGCCTGCCTGTCGTGGTTGTTGGCGGCTGAATAACCACACCGACTAATTGACAGGCCATAATACATCCCCGAAATGAATGGATACATACTCTGTTGTTCGATATATCCATTTCATGTGTTTTGGATAATATTCTGCTAGTGCGAATGGATGGGAAAGGAATTATTTAACTCGGTGACGAAACACGCTAGCTCGACCAAGTCTTCAAGCTTACATGCTCTAGCCATCATTTGATAACTGCTGCGGTTTCTGTATGCTAACAGGCTGTGAGCTGATGAGGCATGAAATGCATGTGCATGTTATAGAATGTTAAGGTTTTTGTGACAGCCATTTACTAGGACACCCACGCATTAAGATCTCCTAAACATGTATCAACCAGGGGAATGTTTATTTTCTATGGAATCGGACACGGAATCAGATTCGGAAGAGCAACATTTACTATTAGGGCCTATATCCTGTAGTTTGTAATGGAAAATTATTGGTAAAGTCACTAGCGCTTATTCAGTGAAACCCCTCGCGTTACTGTAGGTCAATACGATGATTGTGTTCGCTTTACCATGTGCTGGCATAACTAGTGTTTGTTGCGCGTCAACTATTAAAGAGAACGACTTTCAAAGACACAGAAGGTGATTAGTAGCTTAATTGTGCATAGCAGAAAACTGCAAGAAACCATAATATATGACAATTAAAGACATGATATAAAAAGAGTGATAACTATCTCTGGAATAATCGTGGTTCTCGGTTTCCAATGTCAAATCAAATCTGAGCATTATACAAGGATCTGCCAGATTGGGGCTTGGAAACATGACATCGGTAATCGAACTATTGTGCTTGGAATTGCTCCAATAAGGCCATGTTAACAATTCAGACAGGAGCAGCATCAAACCAGATATGCGTTATAGGGGCTGTATTTCGACACGTAGATGCATGTGTGCCTCTTACTTTGTGGTCGATTTCATCAATTGCAGTGTAAGGTTGACGAGTACTGTCAACCAAGGAAGCTGTTCTTCCGCGATGTTGAAAATCCATATGTAAGCTACTGGAACACAAGGGTTCTGTGATGTGAATACTGCGAAATGTGAACCTTGTTTTCATACATGTACACCGTACCATAGAAAACATTACCCCGACTGTAGGAAATCATTTTATGGTGAGCTTAACGGTTGAGAAATGTTCAATTGAATAATATGTTTGTCAGCGTATTGATGTTTTATACATGATTGTTTATTTTGAACTCGATATGGCAAACAATTATTGTTAAAAACATGATCCATGGCGATTATCAGCAAATAAATGATAGATATGTGGTCACAGATAAGATCAAAACATCAATGACATCATTAAGACCAGCACTTCCATCACATAAATGGCGCCAACCGACGCGGAGCATCCCACTAACAAGAGGGGGATGGTTGCTGGTTTCATTGTTGCAGCCACTATCCTGAACCTGTTATCTATGTTAGTATATAACTCCATAAATACTTAGTTTAATCGACGTTTGTGGTGGATGATTCAGTGAATAATCAAGCCAGATAAGCAATTCCTCTCATTTCACCTTATGTTATCGACATGTGATCGGACATAACATAGATTGCCTTATTCGAATTGCATGTTTGTTTGAGTTACAGATTAGGATCGAACATCTCTTAGATACGCAACTGTCCATTTCTGCTCAGAAAAGGTAAAACCACGACTGTCACAATCCACCCTTTGTACAAATGCTGTTCCCCAATAGATCATCGGTCATGCGGTTTGTTAAGCATGCGTCACGAGCGTGCGGATTTTTGACGTCACAAAAACACAAATTGCTTCCGATTGGTGTCAAAATTGAGATCAAAACAAAATATTCATCTACGTTATTGCGACAAACAGCCTCGTCGTGGTTGGATTTTGCTGACGTCATAATCGTGTTGCTTATACGCTCGTATCGGGAAAGAGCAAATCTGTCTCTGTGTTTATGTTAATGTTGATGTTGTGTTGTTTGATCACAATCCCCTCAGACTCATCAAGCGTCACTCTACAATGACCAATTTTGGTTTTTCGTGGCCAGTAACCGAGATTTAGGTGAATCATAACACTTCGAATTCTATGACAACAATCTCTCATAGATACTGTACTGAAATTAATTTATAACGTTTCAAACCGGCTAAGAACATGCTAAGGAGCACATGTGCTCGGTTCCCGATGCCGAGCTTCCGAGCCGCTATGTATAATCACTACTTGTCTTATATAAATAGTGGCTCAGCGCTCAGACGTTTGACATTGGGAACCGCGCGCAGGTGCTCAGGTGTGTGCTAAAGTATAACTAACCATTATGTCATAACTCACGGCCTTTGGTTGTAAAGACGCCGCTGTTTGATGTCGTATAACTAAGCAGCTGCAAAGCAGAATATCTGCTGTTCACCAATATCAACGCTGCATCAGGGCTAGCGTGCACGATCGTATCTTACCATTACTTTGGTGCTATTTATAGATCCAAACCCTGTGATGCTAGAGCAGGTTTGTCCAACGTTGTCATAACGCAATTGCATGCTATGACCAAATGTAGACCAACTGACTGTTGAGGGAGAATATCGCGTCAACAGGCAGGTTAGAAAGGTCATATAGGATATCTGCATGAACCTATCAGAGCAAATGTCCTTTCCAACAATCAACCTGGAACAGTTATTATTTCAATCTATGTCCAGTCCTATCATATGACGTAGCAGTGACAATCTGTATATAAATTGTCACTGATGAAGCTTGTCGATGATCAGCAAATAAATGATAGATATTTGTTCACAGATAAAATAAAAACATCAATGACTTCTAAAGCGATTATGACCAGCACTGATTCTCCTTTCATGTTAGTCAAGGTGTGTCATTAAAGAACAAATTTAGTACAGAAATTAAGCCATTGTAAGGTCGGGTCATGTAGTTTAGTTGATTTGCCTTGTATTTGCCTTATATTCGTCAAACAGTCATATAGTTTACTTCATCTGACTATGGCTGCCTTGCCCAATACTTCCACAGGCTGAAGAGTCTCAGAAATTTATTTCAAGCAGAACACATGGCAGTATATCATGTAACTGTACTCGACACAGTGATGGTGCATGTATGCGCGTCACAATGAGTCAATATCTCAAGACATATCAATTGGTGCGTACCTTTACAGGTAACAGTGAGCAAGCTTCTAAACTCTCGTTAATAGCAATTATCTCTACTTTCTCTGAATTTATCTAAGCATCTTTATGTCAAAATACCTGACCGAGTAAATGTACATGTCACAATTGAACGTGAATCTCTACGCATCACAATGTGAAACTATTTCAACACGTCACAATGAAGGCGTATCCCGCCCCCCTTCATATCGCACCCCTACCTAGAACCCCGCCCCATATGAAACACCTACCCAGACTCTTACCCCATATTTGACACCTCACCAGACCCTTGAACCATATGGGACACATCTGCAGACCCCCGCCCAATATCGAACACCTCCAAGAGCCCCGCCTACCGTGACTCTCTCAAAGGCTGGTCCTTCATCTTTGACGACGTCATTATTCGATGTCCACATACATAATGACATATTGTGAATTTTCAGTTTATACGCAGTGCTATTGCTATGTAATAAAAAAAAATGAAATACATAAATGGTCATTGTTGTTGAAAGGGGATTAAAATTGTAGGGGGTAGTAATATTAATGTTATGATGTTGTCATTTCAGCCAAATATCATGCCTTACGTTGAGCTACTAATTTGGGCATTTTTATTCAATTTTGTATGCGGCAGCCAGGCCAACGTACTTATTGCCATTGTGGTGATCCAACATATGTCCTCTTTGTTAACTTGGGGAAGTTATCGAGATCAGTGCCATTTGTGGGTTTGTTTGTTTGTGAAATGTTTGTTTGAAAACTTTTTTGGGCTGGCGATACAGGTCGCAATTTAAATATCGATTGATAATTTTGTTTCTTTAGGTTGGTCTCAACGTTGCGCAGAACCCAGACTCTTTTTTTGACCTCATCTCAAACTGAGGTCAAGGTCATTGAAAATATAAAAACCTAGAATCCTGAATATCTACGTAGATTATTGTCGGCTAGGCCATTCCAGCCTCTCGTCTAGACGAAATCCGGGCCAGAGTATTGTGCTGCAGATATGGTCTTTGCAATAACCACTCTGCTCAACCACCAGGAACCCATTGCCTACCGACAGCCAACAGGTTGCCCTCTATAACTCACCTCTTACGACATGCAGAAGGATAAAGTGGGCCTATTCTACCCCCGGACCAACAGGGGGTCTCGTGGAGGAGGGCCTGACATTGATTTTGAGCATGTGGTGGCACGCTGGGGTCGGTGTACTACCTGACCATGCTCGATATTGCGATAGAGATTTGGACGAGGCGGAGCTCCTAATGTCAATCCTTTCTGTCTGTTGGTATTTAATTAGCTAAAACCCAAACCAGTAAATCATATGAAAATAATTAATGAATTGTCATTAAAAACTAGCAGATGTTGTAATATTATGCTTCATTTAATTAGTCAATGAATGACTAAATGGGCGAGGGTCTAAAATCTGCGATTTAATTTAACCGTAAAATAACAACTAAACCAGTTATCTTCCACAACTATATACGTCGGCATGTGCATTCTTGACAAACCCAAGCACCTGATGTATGACTCCTACTAAAACACAACGAATGAAAGGTATGGTGAGCGGCTACAGCTGCTGCACACCGGCACAAACTCATTGTTAACGGAGATCAAAACACCGGACGTGTATGAAGATATGCGCAATGACCGCAAGATGTATGTCTGTATGTATGTATGTGTACTTTGACACACCAAACTACCGCAAGACCCCAGCAACACAATAAAAAAGTTCTTGATAAAATTGAGAACGAATGCCAATGATGCCTGATCGACAATGTATGTATGTATTCATACCTCATTGCTGTAGTATGTAGTATGTAGTAGATGTATGTATGATGTAACCAGTACGGATTGTGCCTGTATGTATGTATGATAACAAACTTTATTTATCCAATCAATTGCCTCAAAGGCACTTGCATGTATGTATGTAAAAATGTATGTATTATGACTATAAAAGTATGCTGGTGCAAGTGAATAGATATGCCAATAATGGTTAACATTGTGGCACGACCGCGCTGTATGTATGTAGTATGATGTATGTATGTATGTATCTTGTCCACCAACTGGTACAATGTGATGTATCGTTGTACAATACATGCTCGATATTGCGATAGATATGTTGGTATGTATGTATGGAGCTATGTGTAATGTCAATCCTTGTCTGTCTGTTGTATGTATTGTATGTTATGTAAAACCCAAATGTATGTATGTCATATTGAATAATAATTAATCCTAGTTGTCATTAAGTGTATGTATGCATGTCAAGACTGTTGTATGTATATATGTATGAATGTTGTATGTATGTATGTGTATGTATGTATGTATGTATATGTATGTATGTATGTATGTATGTATGTATGTATGTATGTATGTATGTATGTATGTATGTATGTGTATGTATGTATGTATGTATGTGTATGTATGTATGTATGTATGTATGTATGTATGTATGTATGTATGTATGTATGTATGTATGTATGTATGTATGTATGTATGTATGTATGTATCTGTATGTATGTATGTATCTGTATGTATGTATGTATGTATGTATGTATGTATGTATGTATGTATGTATGTATGTATGTATGTATGTGTATGTATGTATGTATGTATGTATGTATGTATGTATGTATGTATGTATGTATGTATGTATGTATGTATGTATGTATGTATGTATGTATGTATGTATGTATGTATGTATGTATGTATGTATGTATGTATGTATGTATGTATGTATGTATGTATGTATGTATGTGTATGTATGTATGTATGTATGCATGCATGCATGCATGCATGCATGCATGCATGCATGCATGTATGTATGTATGTATGTATGTATGTATGTATGTATGTATGTATGTATGTATGTATGTATGTATGTATGTATGCATGTATGTATGTATGTATGTATTCATATACTAATACCGCAATGCGCCGTGCCCCAACGAGGACTAACATCGCGCATTGGTAACCCCAGGAGTTCATTAAGTCAGTGGGTTAGTGGATTTATGAGAGAGTGCATGTCGTTGGGCGGAAGTGTGAAAGTGAATGAATAGATGAGCGCATGAGTAAGTTAGTAATTGATCTATTAAGTGATCGGTTAGTGATAGGAAGATTGGTCCAGAGGAACATAAAGGTATTCTATAGTTTTATCATTGCGTGGCTCATATTGTTATTTTGTGCATTATTATTCTAATCCGTTAAATGTAGCCGCGGCTAGGGCATGGGTTTCTATACTGTAAACTGACCATCAAACTCGGATAGGTCAGAGTATAATAGTGTGCATGATATACTAGCAATACGATAGCTACATTAACGCATTCAACTTGTGGAACAACTTATCTGGTTGTTTGGAGTCGTGCATATTATGGTTAGGGGTGTGTGGTGTTGTGATAGCATTATGAAACAGATCGATAGGGATAATTTTATGTATTTGATATGTTGTTAATTTAATTCTTATCTGACGATTCTTACTCAGTCAAATCTCATTAGCACTGCTGCTGGAAAGTTTGCTTTCGGATGAATAAAACAATACTTCATGGTTTATGTGAATAAACATAAAAATATTCATGTTAATGAACCCACCTTTAAAGGAAACATTTGAATAGAATGATATGAAGAATACAATTTCGACTGTCGCTGTTACAGTCCACAAGGCCAGGGTACTAGAGATATTTTGTAGTATAACCAATGGGGCACTAACGTTCTTCACATCAATGACCATATCATTGAATGTTTCGTAAAATAGCCTTGGTTGAAGAGTTGGACTGATGATGCTGCTGGCTAAATGTTTTTACAATAAAGTAAATCAAAAGCAGCAGGTATTATTTGACATTGATGAATAAATAGGTACTCAATCACGACAGAAAACTGTTTTCATCTTACAGGGGCTGACGAAGGGCTGCCAGTGGATTAATTTACACTTGTTTGGGCATGTTCAAAATTGGCAAACAACCTTGTAACAACTTATATTCCTGCCCTGTATATATTACCTGATATTGTCTTTTCAATATGCATACAATGTACTCAAATGCAACGTATCATTTTCGAAGTATAGACATGAGCGAATATACGAGAAAATTACCTTCCATGAAATAACCGACATCTCCTATCAAAATATGCAGAACAAGGTTTAAAAACCTAAGACTGCTGTGATAATTGCATTGATCAATGTAGCCCTCCGTATATCTATATCTAATGATTTGTCTTTGTAACGTAGTAGTTCGGGCAACCCGGAAGCCAACAGTTTGCACCCCCATGACCGATGTTGGGACCGAAAAGTGTTTTTTCAAGCAGGAACAGCAATAAATAAACAAAACACAATTTAACAGTGTCTCCAGATCGTAGCACTATTGCAAAGAATGAAAGAAAATATCGAGGTTGTTTTCAACCTGCGTCCGTTTGTATATGCGGAACCATTGACATAATTCGTTTCTTCTCTAATTGGATGTAGGCACTGCAAATTTGTCAAGACTAGTTGCACACACACCTGCAAAATACAAGTCGGCATTCCCTCCCTGTACAGTTCTATGCTCTCAACAGCCCTTCTCTCAATCATAAAAGATTGACCTCAAGTGACTGGGCTACGTTTGGTTACATAGCATGTCTTTATATGTAAGGAGCTAGGACATCAATGTAGAGCGTTTCATGACTCGAGTGTCTTGAGCTGTGAGAGTCACTCAATATTCAGTTATCTTGGAATGTTGTTAATTATATTTGGATTGGTTGACCTTCTAACATGGCAAGCCTTTTAATGTCCTTGTTGTACATAAATAAAACACAAGAAATACTTTAAATGGCTACGTTTTATTTTGTTATTCAAATCAATCTATAAAAAGCATTTGGATAAAATTAACTTAATTTTGGACATAATTACCACCACCCAGATCTACACGAACAACAACCCTAAAATAAATTTTTGTACGAAGTGGCGATAAATGGAGAACAATAATCCAAAGTATATGTTCATAAAAGAAACAAAGAATTCAGATAGAATTACAGAAAATGGCACTAGCGAGAGACGCACCGAGTTGTTGGTTATAATCAAACGAGATTATGAAGTGAAGGTGGTGAGGACAAATGCTCCTCATATTCTCTACTTACCTTTAGAAAAGACCGCGGAAATAATAGGGGATAGAGGGCGGGAGATGTTGGTAAAACAACCCGCTGTAACGGTGATATATAACATACAGATAATAATAACGCTTGATATGTATGACGCCCAACCCGCCCTCCAACACATCCTCCGCATACTCTAGCCTCTTCTCATTATCCACCATCAAAGAGAGCCGGTTCAGAGGAAGCTTCAACTTACGAACGATGCCACGGAGATTATCAAGAGAGTCCCAAAACGTCTAGCCCAACGACCTGTAGGGCGGTGGACGCATTGACAGCGTTGATTACTGCAATGTAATCTGATGTGCTCCACTCGTCATGGACACCACCCAGCCAGATCTGAGTCAGACCAGGTGACGCACGAATGAGCGATGCCACGTCAGATGATTTAGGTGGATGAGAATCAGGTCGTTGAGGTGAAATGAAGAGGGAGGTCATGGAGGTCATGGAGGATGAGAGGAGATGCATGATGTTGGAGGTGAAAGGATGACATTGAACTAGGGTGAGTGATGTGATGGACTGGTGACGCTTGATGACATCACTCAGCATGGATATGTTGACATGATGATATGAGGAGCCAAACAGCCAAGATGATGACAAATCACAGAAAATTAGGCACAAAAGCTTCAGACACGCCGCACGTCTTTTGTTTAGGGCATCCACCAACTCACCACCATTATACACGTACAGCTCCACAAGATGAGGGCAGTGATCGAATAAAACATTACTGTGATACGAGGAAGTAGAGTTAAACACGTCATTATCAGCAAAAGTCTTTAGAAATTGAAGCGTCTCTCCATTGTTTGCCGCCGCCTTCACCAACTCATTTACTCGCAGTTTGCAAGACCCCACGCTGAGACCGGTCAGCTCCCGGCTACTCACACCTCCTCCGCGGACACCAAGGTTGCAAGCAATGTCCAGATGTCGAAGACGTGGACAAGATGGCGTGACGGTGTTAACATCAGCATCAGACAGATCACAGTTGCGCAATTCCAGGTATTTGAGGGATAAGATCGACGACAAGCAGCCGAGAACTGATGTCATCGTCACAGAAAACTGAGACCAATGAGGCAAACGCCGTAACTGGAAGGATGAGATCAATGATGAGAAACCACGAACTGACGACTCATCTGATGATGACGACGACCCCAGTTTGTTACCAGCAAAGCTATCCTCTTCCAGGTTGTGGAGTAGACTGAGCTCTGTGGTGAAGCCTGCAAAACTCCTCCGTGTGATGCCCATCTTGCAAAAGCCTGATGCTGGAGATATTTAGGAGATGCTCAGCATTCACTGCGATGTCGGCGGCCATCAGCCCATCATCACAATGGCACAGATACAGATCTGATGCCCATGGACAATACTTCAGGTTGTGTAAGCCACATACTGAGCCTCTGATGATCGGAGCTTTGGTTTCATTACCCGGGTCATGTTGCAGGAGTTGATCGACTGTCATTAGCAACTCACGGAAGTCCGACATCAACCATGCACTGTTCAACACACGCTGTAACAAACACATGGTGGAATTAACACTCAACACACAGTGTATCATTAACATACATACCGAATCTGAATAAACCATCAACAACCAATAAAATGATTATCCTTAATTGGGACATTAATTGTAATTGCTGGGAGCAGATTTATCAATACAAAATTCTCCAGTAAATTATTGTTGTATGTACAAATAAAAATCCACTTTCCCATAGCATTGTCGCAACAAAGAGTCTGAATCTTGTCATTGGGGCAAATGAATTGTAAGATGCTTGGGAGCATATTTATCTCCTTAGACAGCTAGGTGACCTTGCGAAATTATTGTTGACAATTATTGGGGCAATTTCATAAGTCTATAAATCCACTTTCCCATAGCAGCTCGCCAACACTTTTAGTTCTTGTCAATGATAATATTTGAATAAGAATTGCGGCCAAAAGGATAACGTCAGGCTGCAGACAGCTAGGTGACCTTTTCTTGGAAAATGGTATGGTTCTTTCATTCCAGCGTGAGCTATGCGTTTGATCGAATTCAAATGAATCTAATGCACAATAAATAAAGTTATACAATCAGCATTTTACTGTCCATGATTAGTTGAATTCTATGCTCGTGTTTGTGTTATATGACAGATTGGATGTGCGGTATATTTGGCGCGGTCATAACAAATGCCAGATGTACAATAAGTCTTGATTAACAAGATATTTAATGACCAATCAATGAACTTCGTTACTAGGAATCACTGAGGCTAATTGCAAACGCGGTCCTATTGCCCCTAGAACTACACAGTAACTGTCTTAAGAGAGATCCTCAGAAAATACAACACCTGTAAAGCATGTCAGCTGAGTACAAGATGTCCAAGATGGTCACACTTTAATCTTACCTTTAGATCACCGATGAAGTTCCATTGCCGGCTCTCATTGACAATCCGCATGCAGAATCCCTCCCCGCCATTTAACGTCCTCCTCTTGCTCCCGAGCACTCCACTGACAACATCCTGGGTTAATTTCCTAAAATCCCTCTTGTCCTCTTTGCTAAGAATGTATTTAAGCATCTTTCGGTTCCCTTCCACTGCCATGATTCCCGTGACATAGGTTATGATCAGGTCGTATCTACAGAGTGAACATAAAACGGGCAAACTCATCAACATGGCCTTAAACATTGACAACCACAAGAATCTACATGAATATAATGTTGTATATTTCTTACAAATACAATGCGAATACAATGTAATGGTACAGGGTCATCTACTAATGTCAACAAACATCCATGATATTTGGTGTTAATCTTATAGGTGACAAAGATGGTTTACCAACTCACGATGTGTAAGCTGCTTGTACTTTGCAGAAGAAATAGTATATCTAATGTCATAGAAGTCCCCGCATCAAACCAGGTTTTATTTGTTTTACTATATATATATATATACAAAAAACATTCTGAGCTAAGTTCTCATCTTTGTTAACATTTGTGGGGCACCACAATGATGCTGTGGCAACCATTGCCTTCCACTATATCTCTCTTAATAAACAGTCCAGTTTCTACACATTCTTCATCAGTGACTTCTGCTTTTTCCTAGATCTTTTTCTATCATTTATATTTTGATGGCACCCTTATTAAGAAGCAACTCGGCGATAAGTTTGCACAATTTCTATACGATGTTGCCGTGTTTATCCAAGTTCTTTTGTCGCATCACTTTGGTTACCTTCTTGAGTTTCGTCTTCATCAGTGAGTCTATAAATGATAGTGAGCTCTGTATTAGCAAATCCGAGGTATTTTGAATGTTCTCCACACAAAGCACGAACGAGGCCGCATGCAGGGGTTTGAGAAGGAAGGACCGAATATTGAATTGTTTGTCCAGGAACTCAAGTACTTCATCACGATGCTGTCACGGTAATTCTTTGGTAAGGAAAATTTTGAGGCTCTTCTCGTCAAATCCTGCTACGTCGACTTTTCTATGAAAGTGATCCCTATCCTTAACTAAGCCAGAATGCCTGGATGAGACGAGGACGTGAGCTCCGGCTAGTAACTTCCCTGATATGAGGTTGTTGAGAGTATCTTTGGGATGAGCTATCATATCGGCTCCAGTCACGGGACCCAGGTTATTCATGAAAAACCCGTTAGGGACCTGGTCCGCCCCGTCCAGGATAATTGTTATTTCTGTTTCTTTTCCTCGCATTCCTCGTGTCTCTATCCACCTACCTCGCCTCCCATTGTTCTCGTTATAATGTCCACGCCCTCATCCTCCCTCGATGTCCCTTCTTCCTTGTCCCTCCGTCCAACCACCATGTTTCCCTCATCCGTTAATCTACCTATCATGTCACCCTTATCCCTCTACCTACCCAACTCGTCTCCCTCATCCATCACCCTAACCATCATGTATCCGTCATCCCTCTAACTACCTACCATGTCTCTCTCATCCCCTTCCCCTATCTACCATGTCTTTTGCATCACTCAACATACCTACCAACCATTACTCCCTCATCCCGCTTCCTACCTACCAAATCTCCCTCATCCCTCTATCTACCTACCATGCCTCCCTCATTCCTCTTTCTACCTACCATATATCCCTCATCCCTTTATCTACCTACCATGTCTCCTTCATGCCTCTATCTACCTATCATATCTCCCTTATCCCTCTATCTACCTACCATGTCTCTCTCATCCCTCGTTCTACCTACCATGTCTCCTTCATTTCTCCATCTACCTACGATGTCTCCCTCATCCTACTATCTACCTACAAGGTCTCTCTCATCTCTCTTTCGACTTGCCATGTCTTCGTCATCCCTCTATCTACTTACCATGTCTCCTTCATCCCTCTATCTACCTGCCATGTCTCCCTCATCCCTCTATCTACCTACTATATCTCCCTCATCCCTCTCCATCTACCTTCCATGCCTCCTTCCTCTATCTATCTACCTACGATATCTCCCTCATCCCTCTATCTACCTACGATATCTCCCTCGTCCTTCTATCTACCTACCATGTCTTGCTTAGACGTCTTTCTATCTACTTTAACCCTCTACCTACTTTCCATGTCTCCCTCATCCCCCTATAATTCCACCCCGTATAGGTACTAGATAGGTACTTAATGTCCTCGTGCCACCCTGACACTTGCACGAATGTTGTTCCCGCAATGCCACGCAATGTGTCGTGCCAATGAGTAAAGTCTTCGTGAACGAGCGTGAGGAGTGTGTGAAGGGTGCGGGGGTGCGTGCCATGTCGTAAAGAGAATTTTGAATTTTTCAAAAATTCGGCACGCATCAATTTTCGTACATGTGCGTGCCACTTGCGTGAACCATGCGTGAACACTGCGCGAACTCGGCGCGAACACTGCCGACGGTGCGTGTCATTCGTGCCATGGGAATCCACTACACGCCATGCCACGCATTGTTTACGAACTGTTCACGTTGTTAGCGCGCCAGTTTGCGCCGCGTTCACGCATTTTAGCGTGTCGCGGAGTGGTCGTGTGGTCGTTAGGGTGTTGTAACAAGTTGTTCACGAGATCATGGCACGCCCAATTCACGCATAGTTCGCGCACGTCACGAACCATTAGCGCATGGCACGAACTGCTCGCGAAGTGTTCATGCATTGTTCACGCATAGTTCACGACCAATGACAGACGACGGCGCTTACGTCAGTACGTATACAAGCGGGCCCAACTCGAATTGGCCACAACGCAACTCACAAACGAACAGACAACATGCCTTCCAAGAAGAATGCCAGAGGAAGGGGAAGACCAGTGCAGAAAAGACAGAAAGAGGAAAGGCCAGAGAGAGAGAGATCATAGAGAAAGAGAGGGGGATTGCAGACAGGGAGAGGGATGTTCCTTCTCCGTCCTCCTCTTCGAGTGTGGATGTTGTTCCAGAGAGAGTACTTGAATTTATAACCGTGACTCAAAAAGAACTGTCAAGTGAAGAAGAGCCCACAGTACAACCGAAGAAGAGAATCAGAGTGTCCAAGAAAGAAATTCCTGAGTATCAGTGGACAGATGAGGGTACCAGAAAATTATCGGAATATGTTAAAGACCCCCCAATGTTGTTTGACAAGAGACAAAAGGACTGGCTGAACGTGGCTGCCAAATCCCAGTTATGGAAACAGGCTGGAGAACAACAGGAACCTCCTGCCACTGGTATGCATTTTTCCATTTTTTCTTCCCTGATTGAATTTCTGAATGAATTATTATGATTTATTGTCCGATTTCTGTTGTGATAATGTCACTGCATTATGCTACTGAATTTACTTCACTATAATTATTTTTCTCTTGTATTTAATATTTTGTTCCTTTATCTATTGTGTAGGTGCCCAGTGCAAGAAGTTCTATGAGAATACGAGGACCAGAGTGGGCAAGATAATGAACAAGGAAAGGAAAAGTGGTGCAGGGCAGCCTGAGAGAAGTGTGAAGGAACAGGAGATCATGGACACCTGGGGTTTCCTTATCCAGCATATTGTTCGTGGGATCACAATTCCTAGTGAGCAGGCCAGTATTATCATCCACAACATATACACTTTACCTTTAGATTAAAATTGTGATTTGCAGAGATTATCTTCATTAATCTGTGCATTTCTATTGAATTTGAAATTGTTTCAATTTGGTCTATATTTGTATTCGTTTATTCTCATTTGTATCTAATTTTCCCTATTCTCTTCCTTATATAGTTTGCTATTCAAGGGTCATCAGAGACAGTAACTTGGACTGACAGAGGAAGAGCTGGATGATGACCTGTCGTCTGCAGGGTCACATGTACCTTATATCCGGGGAAAGGAATAGGCAAGAGGTCAAGCCTTTCTTCTACGGCTGCCAGTACTTCCAGTGTTGCGTCTGCTCCCTCCATCACAAAGACTGACCTCAATGAAGCTGTCATGCAGGTGAGAAATTCATGAACTTAAAATGAATTGTATACAGGTTGTACCATATTTCAATACAAGACGTAATGAAATTCCTGTGCTATTTGTAAAGAAATGCTGTACATGACATTACTGTGTTCAGTTTAACATAATCTTATATGTGACAATATTTGTCTGTTTCAGATGCTGTCCAAAGCTGACTCCATGGGGGACACTCCTACATTTTCCGGACACCGGAAGATTGTTCACGACTTCACCTGTCTCCTGGAAGGACACATGCTGGCGATAACGGAGGACTCCTGGCATGACTTCGAGATCGTTTGCCTGAACCTTGTCCAAAGGTTCAGACAGCGAGGTCAAGCCATGCAACAACAACAGCAACACCAGCAGCAACCTCAAAGCTGGCAGCAGCCATCTCACACCTGGCAGTTCTCACAATCTTCACAGGCCCCACAGCAGCAGAGTCCACCCTGGCCTCAGTGGACAGGTACCATTGGCTGGGACCAAGGGGGACCAGCTGCCCCTTCATCCACTCCAGTCCCAGTGCCAAGCCCTTCAGGACAGTCTGTCACAGCTACTCGCCAGTCTTCGGTCAGCCAGTCTCCCGTATTCAAGACCACCAATCCTGCGTGTGTCTCCTGACAGGGGTGGTGCAAGCAGCAGTAAGGACACCGAATAGCTGTTTTTTAAATATGTGAGACTCCTAGGATTTGTGTTGTTTTAAATTAGGATTTTGTTTTTGAGAAGGAACATTTGCAGGACTGGACTTGTGGATTTTTTTTATTTGTTTCTGAGTGACCTGTTTAGTCTGAGTGACTTGTAATTTGTTATTTGTTTATGACAGTGTTTTTCAAATATGTGACACTCCTAGGATTTGTGTTGTTTTAAATTAGGATTTTGTTTTTGAGAAGGAACATTTGCTAGACTGGACTTGTGTTTCTTTTATTTGTTTCTGAGTGACCTGTTTAGTCTGAGTGACTTGTAATTTGTTATTTGTTTATGACAGGATTTTTCAACCTGGGGTACACGTACCCCTAGGGGGTACGCGAATATGCTTGCGGAATATGCGTACAATCATGCTGTGTTATATTTGCGGAAGTATTTTTCTTAGCCTAGGAGTACGCATCATGGGTCTTCTACACTCCAGGGGTACGCCGGTGAACAAAGGTTGAAAAAACCCTGGTTTATAAGTATAAATAAATGTTTTTGAATGTTAATAAACTTGTTTTTCATTTTATTTCACAGAAAACGATTTCATTAGAAAAATCAAACAAAGAAACAAAACAAACAAAAAATGAAATATGTTGAAAAGAACACCACAAATAAATGGTGTTTGGGGGAAGCATAAGAAAAAATAAAATAAAAAAAAATGTGAAGGAAGCTCCATCACAGTTTTATTTTTATCGTTTATTATTCCACGCAGGAACAGCTTTATAACTTGAAACCAAATACATGTGGTGTAACTCAACTCAAAATTCACCTCATGTGTAACACTTTTGTGCCCTTGATCAGAGCCATGCACAAATGCATCCGGCTCATGGGGTGACCATTCTTTCTTGCCAAGGAACAGCGCCAGCGGGTGACAAATAATAGTGTGACAAATAATCGCCCTGCTCCTTTGCCTCTTTCTGGGAATTGTGGCCGGACAGATGCATCAAGCCCTACATGTCACGGTCCTCCCTCCATGCACCAGGTATCAGAGCATGTGTTGCTGGATCTTCATGGTCCACTTCAGTCGTCGCGAGTGGGTATCTGTTCAGGATAAGGTTGTGTAAAACACAGGTCACATGGTAATCAGGTTGATCTTCTAGGGGTGCTGTTGCATCGTAGTCAAGAAACATGGAACCTGAAATGAGATAATGAAAAAATGTAACATCTGTAATAAATAGTAAGAAACATTATTAGCGCATACGAAGGAATGAAAATGCACCAGATGCCATCATATTTAAATCAAAAAATATAAAAGTACCTGTGAGACAAGATTCCAAATGTATTCTCTACGACACGACGGGCACGAGACAACCTGTAGCTGTATATAATTTCTCGATGGACCTGTGATCGATGAGAGAATGGTTTCATCAGCCAAGTTCTGAGTGCGAATGCGTCATCGGCTATGAAGTGATACGGTACGGGCTTGTCATCATTAGGGAGAGGTGCTGGTTCAGGCAGTCCGGCTCTGTTCTCTTCTACAGCATCACGCAAGGTACAGTTCTTCCATGTTCCTCCATCTGAGGCACCACCCTCTGCCCAAACATCTACATACAAGAACTTATACCCAGCATCTGCAACTGCCATGAGTACAATGCTATTAAAACCCTTGTAATTATAATAGAACGAGCCTCCCTTGGGTGGCTTCTTCATAGCAATGTGTTTGCCGTCCAGTGCCCCCAGACAGTTGTGGTAGTTCCACCTGGAGCTGAACTTCTCAGCTACCTCCTTCCACTCCTCTTCAGTTTTGGAGCAGCTGAGCACTTCGTCCTTGTAGACCTCAATGATGGCTTTGCACACCTCTGGTAAGAACTTGCAGATTGTACTTCCTTCAACACTGAAGCTGTACTGTAGACTTGCATAGGAATTTCCAGTGGCTAGGAAGCGGAGGGTGGCAGCCAGCTTGAGTCCGACTTCAAGTGGTCGTCTCATGAATGTGGTCTGTTTCTGAAGATGAGGGGTTAACCTCTCCACCATCTCTTGGAACAGGTCAGGTGTAATTCTCAGGTAATTCCTGTAGCCTATGGGATCTTCCTTGTGTAGTCAATAGCTGATCATAATATCCGAAATCATGTCTTCTAGCCAACCATTTCCTAACCCACATTGTCCTTGCTTTCCTTTTTCTAGTTAAGGTTGTCTCTTCTTCTTTCTCATGCTCTTCCTGTTGTTGCCGTTTGTCCAGCTCTCCAAGAAGTATTAGTCCTGCAGCTGCCAGATATAGGCACTTTCTCTGTTCTTCAATAGCAGTATCTCTGGTATTCTGTATCATGTATCGTCCACAGCGGGTCGAGGAATGAAGTTAGGTGTGAAACTACACGCTATATATATAGCGTGCCGCCAAGCGGGACAAAGCGTGACCAAAACCTGCCCCGACGACTTCACGCATTTGCGAAGTTGTCGGGACATTGGGTTACGATGCGGAAAGACAGCGGGAACTACGCGTGTCGTGCGTGAGACTAAAGGGACAATGCGGTACGGTAGACGTGAACAATGCGCGAACAATACTTAACCTATGCGTAAACAAGTAGTGCCATTGCGTGTCAATGTGTGCCAGTGCGGCCCATATTTGGCCGCGCATTGCGTAGACAGTGCGTAACTTATGCGTGTACAGTGCGCGAACAGGCCGCAAACACGACTTTACGCTCTGCTGCGCAGCACCGAAATGGCACGATTGCCACGACTCATTGCGTGGCATTGCGGGGACAAAATTTGTGCCAGTGTCAGGGTAGCGTTAGGCTGGTTTCTCTTTTAAACCAATACTAACAATGGCCGAATAATTCACAAACTATCACCTAAATAAGTTTTAAGTAAACTCTGTCTTGTACATTTGATCATATGTACAAGACGTTGCCACCGCACAGGAGCAGGGGCTTCCACCGATCCTCTTTATACCCTCGTGACATCCTCATGTCATTTCAGCTGAATAGTGCTCGCAATCCACATGTCTAGTTCCGAGTTTTATCCTCACGCGTGTCAACAACGAAAGACATGATTGTCAGTTATGCCTGAGTGGAAGCTGTAGACCGGGGCTTTACTTAGACAGTCTGCGGGGATGGAGTCAAAACATGTCAATTCTGTTATAGTTCCTGAATGAGCACGCCTGAATCATGAACCCAACAGTATGAAGCTCTTATTGGGCACACTGTTGACGTATCCAGAAGCGAAATCTCCCCCCAATATGACGATAGATATATTGAGCGTGTGTAGGGGTCAACCAGCGCAGCAAGTGGCAGAAAAGGTCAACTGCTATACTCTACTTCATTGATCTAACAGGTTTGCACGCCAATTAAAGCAAATATATCGTCACATATTCTCACAAAAGTTCATAGCCATTGTAACATGTCATACAGACTTGTACGCAACATATTGGTTGGTCATCTGGATACCTAAAACAATCAGTAGATATGGCGGACATCAAACATTTAGTTACAAATAGCCAACTCTCAGTTTTAAATATCATAACGTTTATCGACCTCTGGTTTGAGTTCCTGAATACATAATATATTGACAAAGATCGGACACCACTGTGCCATGCATAGTGAAGTAATCGACAATGAAACCAAGCATTTCAAACGATGATAGGACTTTTAAAGTCGGTTAATTACATCAGTTGTTCCACCCAAATGCAAATACAAATTGAGTGCATATACCTACCACAGGGTAAAATGTTCAAAGCAGAGCTGTTTCAACATCAGCAATGAGTTGAAGTATATTATTCCTATTATTATATTGGTATATCCTCTAATATCCTTACAGAAGCAAGTAGGCGAAAATGATCCAATGTAATCAAATAAAAAAAAAGACGAAAGTATACAACAGCTGTATTTCAATCCTGCTTATCAGAGGAGGGCACTCTTCTTAAACCGACCGATTACCTGCATATTTTTTGCATGCATATTTTATATGCATGTTTACAGTAACTGAAATAAGCATAGCTCCTAGAATGCATTAGCAATAGTCACTCATATGTCAACGCTGGTGTCGTGTGGTTAACCTGTGCATTTGGAACCGGTTAAACGTCACTGCAACATTATATATATGGCCCTATATGTAATTGTCAGTATAGTACCCTCCTGTTATTGATGACCCAATGCACCTAGCGGGGTGGTCTCACGAGGGGGCAGGGGCTATTCATTATCAGCAGGGGGATATATGATAGGCAGGCGCAGCGCTGTTTATGCTTATTGAAACTGGTTATAAAAGGCCGTGGTCTCGTAGTCAGGCCAATACGCAAGCAAACCCAGGACAATAAGGCATATCAAACAACCAGACAATACTTGTTACTTTCCATACCGGGCCAGTTTTTTCTGAGTGTAGTTCTTCCATTGGCGAACGTTTAAAGTTCGGTAACCCCACCCCATGACGTCATCCTTACCAACAAACCCGCCTTGTGGAGGTGTTTCGTGAACTTCATTGGTTATGGTGGGCGGTACCGTGACACCCCGGCTAGGACGCACCAGCAGTTATGCATAGCGAAACATTCCCACAGTATTATTGCCCAAATGTGCAACAAACAACCTCCAGGGACATGCTCTTATTTGAACATTAAATGTTTGAAAGCATCTCGTGTCCTGCATAGCTGTTATATCACCCCACAGCTGGACGAATATAACGGTGGGTACACACAATTACTTTGTCTGGAAAATTATGCTTATATTATGCTTGTATTAACGATCGTGCGAACCCGTATGAAATGTACTAGGCCGTGTTTTATGGCTCATTATTTATACCGAGGTATGATGATACAGGAACATTAAATGTCACTATATCCCTGTGGTGTATTTAAGAGTTACCCACCTGACTGTCTTTCTCGCCTTATAATACATTTAGTGTGTACAGTGTACTAATCGTCCACAGCATGCGCGTGTTGGTACCTTGATGTACGATTGATAAGAAGGCGGCTGTTTGTGGAGCAGGACAAGAGGTGGGGATTTGGTGTCTCAGGTTAATGACCTTGTGTTTTCAAGGCGGATTTATAGGGTGAGCAAATCGATTGGATATTGACAATATTGGGAGCTAATTAGTAAGGGAAGTCAAACAAATTGGAAGCAGACACACACACATACACGCGCATACACACAACACAAGTCTTTTTCAGGTGATATTCAAGTCTATTTATGCTTATTGAAACTGGTTATAAAAGGCTGTGGTCTCGTAGTCACGCCAGTACGCAAGCAAACCCAGGACAATATGGCATATCAAACAACCTGACAATACTTGTTACTTTCCATACCGGGCCAGTTTTTCTGAGTGTAGTTCTTCCATTGGCGAACGTTTAAAGATCGGTAACCCCACCCCATGACGTCATCCTTACCAACAAACCCGCCTTGTGGAGGTGTTTCGTGAACTTCATTGGTTATGGTGAGCGGTACCGTGACACCCCGGCTAGGACGCACCAGCAGTTATGCATAGCGAAACATTCCCACAGTATTATTGCCCAAATGTGCAACAAACAACCTCCAGGGACATGCTCTTATTTGAACATTAAATGTTTGAAAGCATCTCGTGTCCTGCATAGCTGGTATATCACCCCACAGCTGGACGAATATAACGGTGGGTACACACAATTACTTTCTCTGGAAAATTATGCTTATATTATCATGTATTAACGATCGTGCGAACCCGTATGAAATGTACAAGGCCGTGTTTTATGGCTCATTATTTATATCGAGGTATGATGATACAGGAACATTAAATGTCACTATATCCCTGTGGTGTATTTAAGAGTTACCCACCTGACTGTCTTTCTCGCCTTATAATACATTTAATGTGTACAGTGTACTAATCGTCCACAGCATGCGCGTGTTGGTACCATGATGTACGATTGATAAGGAGGCGGCTGTTTGTGGAGCAGGACAAGAAGTGGGGATTTGGTGTGTCAGGTTAATGACCTTGTGTTTTCAAGGCGGATTTATAGGGTGAGCAAATCGATTGGATATTGACAATATTTGGCGCTAATTAGTAAGGGAAGTCCAACAAATTGGAAGCAGACACACACACACATACACGCGCATACACACAACACAAGTCTTTTTCAGGTGATATTCAAGTCTTGTGTTCAAGATTCCTGCCTAAATAGCCCTGTCTTGTCCATGTGATAAAGTAATGCGATTAATTCACAGTAAACATTCTTGGTGCGTGTGATTTATTTCATAGTATCTGCTTTGATATCATGGGGATCGATATAAGCGACTATGTTTTGTTGCACAATGACTTTGACCAACCTGAAGTGTTACCTACTACATTTGTTGGCGTGCCACACCTTTAGTTCATGTCATGCTTATATATGCGTTTTGGTGATAGTGGTTGGGATGATGGTCGGGATTGTGGTAGGATGTTGGTGATTATGGTCGGGATGATGGGTGTTATTTGGGCAGACTGCTGCTGATAGGGGTTGGGATAATGATTTTGATTGGAGAGGGGAGGTCATCGGGTAATCAACGTCGTCTTTGTACTATATATGTTGTCATATTGTACCGGTTCTAATCATAGGCAGATAAGTTGCAAGAATACGATGCACCGATAATAACATAGGTTTACGCGAAATAAGCTAACGTGTAAACATTTAACTTTAAAATGAGGCAATTTGCCTTAGTCTAGTAGAACCTCTGTAATGTAACTCGCCTATTACTTATTGAACCCCATCATATAAGGCAACTGCCTTAACTCTATATAGACCCATCCTGTACAACAAGTAGCCTAACCCTAGTACAGTCCCATCTTGTAGGTCTACTAGCCTTACTCGTATATACCACCCTCCGATAGGGAGATTAGCCTTACATATAACAAGCATTTGATTATACACTATATAAAACAACTACCCTTAGCCCGACAGAGCACTCTCATGGTACCGTGATATTGATTACACGAGATGAATGCATCAGCAAAAAGATCGATGACTTAAACGGGGAGCTGCTTAAGCTTCAGAGTTATATTCATTCATCACCTGGTTGTTGCAAGTGACGCCAAGAAACAATTAATTATCATTTCCCTCACTCGCCCAGTCTGTTTAGCACCTGACGTTTTCATATTTTAAGATATCACTAAGAGCAGACATGAAGACTGGCAACACACTTATATGTATATATATGTATATGTATGTATATGTATATATATGTATGTATATATATATATATATATATATATATATATATATATATATATATATATATGTATATATGTATATATGTATATGTATATATGTATATATATATATGTATATATAAATATATATGTATATAAAATATTCATATATATGTAAATATACATATACATATAAATAAACACATATATATATGCATATATATATATAAATTTATTTATACATACATACATACATATATATATATATATATATATATATATATATATATATATATATGTATATATGTATATATGTATATATGTATATATGTATATATGTATATATGTATATATGTATACATGTATACATGTATACATGTATACATGTATACATGTATACATGTATACATGGCATGTATACATGTATACGTGTATACGTGTATACGTGTATACGTGTGTATACGTGTATACGTGTATACGTGTATACGTGTATACGTGTATATGTGTATATGTGTATATGTGTATATGTGTATATATGTGTATATATGTGTATATATGTGTATATATGTGTATATATGTGTATATATGTGTATATATGTGTATATGTGTGTATATGTGTGTATATGTGTGTATATGTGTGTATATGTGTATATGTGTATATGTGTATATGTGTATATGTGTATATGTGTATATGTGTGTATATGTGTATATATGTATATATGTATATATGTATATATGTATATATGTATATATGTATATATATGTATATATGTGTATATATGTATATATATACATGTATATATATATAAATATATGTATATATATATGTATATATATATATATGCATATATATATATATGCATATATATGGGGATGATAGTGTAGTTTTGCAATGTTGAGGATAATGTATGTTGACACTGTTGTGGCTAG
>CM067355.1:2950756-3020756 GCA_034190875.2 Urechis unicinctus
CAGTGTTTTGGCTGACATACAGCACGCTGGTTGTTCAGTGGGCCTTATGTTGGTGTTTGGTTTGACCCAAGTAGGTCATTTAGTGGGTGTTATGTTAGTGTTTTGGTTGACAGACAGCACGCTGGTTGCTTAGTTGGCCTTATGTCAGTGTTTTGGTTGACATAAACGCGTTTGTTGTTCAGTGAGCCTTATCTCAGTGTTTTGGTTGACATACAGTACTGTGTCTGGTGTGTTAGTGTTTTGGTTGACCTTATATCAGAGTTTTTGGTAGACACAAAGAACGTTGGTTGCTCAGTGGGCTTTATGTCAGTGTTTTTGTTGATATAAAGAACGTCGGTTGTTCAGTGGGTCCTGTGTCAGTATTTTGTCTGACACACGTTGGTTATGTAGCGGGTCTTATTTAAGTGTTTTGGTTGACATACGTTGGTTATTTAGCGTGTCTTATGTTAGTGTTTTGGTTGAAATACAGCACTCTGGTTGTTTTGTAGGCCTTATGTCAATGTTTTGGTTGACACACATCTCAGTGGGCCTTATGTCAGTGTTTTTGTTGATATAAAGAACGTTGGTTGTTCAGTGTTTTGTCTGACACACGTTTGTTATGTAGCGGGTCTTATTTAAGTGTTTTGGTTGACATGCATTGGTTATTTTGCGGGTCTTATGTTAGTGTTTTGGTTGAAATACAGCACTCTGGTTGTTTTGAGGGCCTTATGTCAGTGTTTTGGTTGACACACATCTCAGTGGGCCTTATGTCAGTGTTTTGGTTGACACACATCTCAGTGGGCCTTATATCAGTGTTTTGGTTGACATAAAGAACGTATAGGCTATCGTGAATAGCTTAATAACGTACGCAACAAGAGTTACATGTTACCACAGGGTTGACCTAAACGCTCGATATTTTGCTCTCTTGCCTAAGAATACATCATTCCAAACAAAAGAATAGCTGCAAGAGATCGTGATTATTTCGGAGCCCGGCTCTCACGTAAGCTTCATCTCTATTTATCATAAGAAGAATTCAGAGAATTTTACGACATAAACAGCTCTTATTACTATACCACTCTTTAATCCTTCCAGATTTGGAATATGGTCTTGTCTTATTGGGCGATACTCACCAATCATATGTTTAAAAATATGTCATTCGGCGACAGAAAGCAGTACGAGCCCTAAACAATGCTACTTACAATGCACACTCGCATATATTTTTGGCACAATCCAATATTGTGAAGATCCCTGATTTAACTACTTTACATATTGCGAAGTACTATCACCAATTATTAAATAAAACCCTCAATAAATACTTATCGCTAGCGTTAATATCACAGAAATCACCGCATGCTTATTGCACACGTAGTACCGACCTTCCATTCGTATTAAACACGGGATACCTACAAACAGGGCACAAAATATGGAATTCAATACAGTCATCTATACAATCTCAAACAAATCTGAAATCATGCAATAGAGTAGTATAGGTAATGGCGGGTCCAGCGCAGAGGGGACGATCTTGAGACCGTCCACCCACCAAAACCAATCGCCCGCACCCCAGATATCCAACCAGTCAGCGAACATCCCAGCGCCACGAGTCACAGTGGGCATGGAGCCACGAGTCGCAGGGGGTAGGGGAACCGCCATTACCTATACTACCAACCCCCAGTGTCTATCTATAGAGGTCTTCAAGCGTAAACATTCCGGGGCCAAGTCTACCCGTGTAAGTTCCATTTTTCACGCGTTCGAGGTCCTCTATAAACTGGGCAACCTTAGCGTTGTTCTGCTCGATAAAGTCGCTATCAGGACAAGCGGTTATCAACCTCATCGTAAAGAGCTTCCAACAGTAGAACGCCCCCGTCGGCCTCTCCACGGCCCCACTCTGTCTTCCAGTCAAGGACCCTGATGCTCCTGTTCCAAGTCCAGGCAACTATTAAACCTCCTGTTCGCGCTATAATCGCCGTCTTCAAGCCCCTCAATCGACGCCCACCCCCAAGCCACCGTCTCCTTATACTTCTTCCGATCATTGTGATACACCTGGTTGTACGCCTCAGCCCTCCCTAGGTCCTCAAAGGCGCACAACCTGAAGACGCAGTCGATAAATACCCCGATGGTCGCCACGGGACTGTGGTGCAGCCCCAACAGAACCTGAGGCTTATACATGTTCGGAATCACCCTCCCAGGACTCCGAGTGTAGGGGCACTTTATCTCGAGCAGCACAACCTCCTCAGGATGCCCCTGACAGACAACATCCAACCCATCCCCGGTCACCCCAGCCCGCCGGATCGGGAGCATACAAAAGCCATTCGGAGAGTAGGCCGTTGTGCCGCCCTGAATATAGATATTATTTCCGTAGACCTTGGTGTCGTACACCTTCTCCAATACCGCAATTGCAACCTCCTCAAAAGTCTGACCCCAGAGGCAGGGCGCGCTAAAGCGAACACCCTCGTTGTTAGTTTTTTCAGTCAGCTTCTTGCTATAGCTGCTGAAGTAGTTTTGCCTTATGATAGTGGAGTAGTCACTTCCTCCAACGCAGCCCTTCCTCGTGGTCTCCCACTGGTCCGTATTTTGCTTGACTCCAGTATCATCGTTGCAGAAAGATTTTATCGCCACCTCCATTATACCCAGCAAACACTACTCTTTAAATGGTCAGTCGGTCGGCTGCACTTACTGCGGTAATGGTACGATCACCTCCTGCGATTGTAACCGTGTTTATTTTGCTCTGTGTCAGAATTTGAAACTGGTTGTGCTTCTTTACCTTTGCCGACAGCTGCCGGCTGATGACTTGTCCTGCGATTGCAACCAGCCCACAAGCGGCCCCTGTAGCACACAAGACTGTAGCAATAGGGGCAGCAACTACCGTTGACATCAGACCCGCACCACTTGCGCCAAGACACATACCCACAGCAACTAAAGCAGTGTGTACAGCGTCCACTGAGTTTACTGCACACCTATATTTTTTATACATAGCACCATATTTTTTCAATTTCTTTCTCAAGGTATTGCTTCTTGAGACTTATCTCATTCAGCCGATAGGAGTGGGCCGGATTCTCATCAGGCGGCACAGTTGGTTGTTGTTTCATACTACCGTTATAGGCACATAAGTCTATAAGTCAAGTTCAATAAGGAGTGATACTACAGACCAAGTAGCCCCTCTGTTTTGAGTGGTTGTATAAAAATTAATAACGTTGACTTGTTCTAGCTGCAAAGGCTGGTCTAAAGATATTACAACACTCCGTTGGTTAGTAGGCTTACTTATTCCTACCGCTTGATTCGTTCCATTAACAACAGGAACGACTGTTATGGCAGCAGTATCAGCACCAACACCAGAAGACAACCCCATACGAAAGATCCTACCATTGGATAACATGGTATATCCACATCTTGAGTCTTGTGAGTCTCGACCCCTAGCCCCATGGCCAAACGACCACTCATATCCTCTGCGAAGGGGGCCACTTGCTTCTGCCCATATAGTAATGAGATGGTTCGTTTGGGAGCTTATGTGATCTCACAGGTCCCTGCGATGCTGTCTGTGTCTCTTGCAACATACTTACTATTAGCAGCATCCAACACGTTTGGACACAAGATTAGCAATGTTTGTGGTTATGATATCACTGAAAGAGCAGCCCCCACAGCCCACAACTTCAAGAAGCGTAGTGGGCGCACCATCAAGTATGTTGTGCGTGGTACTGACTTGATCGAGGTGGACATAAATTGTGTAAAAGATGCTAAAGTTGATGGGCCGGTCACCTATGTAAGTACCTGAAGGAATTAATTGCCAACCCTGACCGTCATAAAAGACCCACCATTTTTAACACACCGTCTGATATGCGTGCAGCCCCATTATCAGGAATTGTGAGGGTTATAACCCCATTTGCAGCATTAACCTCTAAACCAAGACCTATTGATGTAATCTGCTGCTGAAGAAGGCTGAAACTCCAGAGACCAGGTTTTAATTGGACAGATCCTCCCTCTTCTGAAGTTCTTGACTGCCATTGAATGGTGTCGTTTGATTTGAGATTGTACCAGCCCACAGTATACGTGATTGACCTTAGGCCAACACATAGACCGCCCGCAGTGTTGTCAATAGGATTTTGCAGGGACACAGCATCGCCGCTTTGAACATTTGACAGAGTGTGATACATAGCACTATGAATAAACAAGCCTTTAGTTTCAATAGAAAAGCTACATATAAAGCGGGCGGGGTGTATCCAGCCTCATATGGTGTGGGAGATAAACTAACCCGACAAACAATTCAAGTTGTTCACAATGGTGGTACATTCACAGCAAAGTTTCCTGATCTATTCAGTAACTATAAGGTGCCATCGGTAACAGCGGACAAAGTAGTAAAAGACTGGTTGACAAATCCAATGCAGTTTTGGCAGAACCAGGTAAACTTTGCAGTGGGGTGTGCAACATCCGGCTGCGGTGTGTCATCCCACGACCACCTCGATGCTGGGATTCCACTCGTGAAAGCTCTATACACCTTTCACCTTTATTACACAGTGCGTCGCCTATTAGCAGAACTGCAAGCGCCTCTACCTCAGGATCATGCCTATGACCCCTATAACAATACATATGACAAGAGGGCATATGAGAGACTCTGCACTAACTTTGGTGTTCAACCAAACACAGACTGGCGCCAGAAGGCAACCGTAGCTAATAGTGGTCTTGGTATCTTATATGCACATGATGCGTATGGTTACGGGAGTGTCGTCAAGGTTGCTGGTCGAAACGTTCGTTATGACCCTACACGGATGGCCTTTGAGGCGGAAAAGGATACAAAGCCAGGTTTTGCTCACGCGAAAAACCTACAATCCTTTCTATAGAGAATGGGTGCTGTTTTACATCTAGCACAGGGACCTGAAGCAGACGAGGCCTGGAGTACCTTCATACTGGACACGTCTGAGGGTTTTACACAAACTGGCGTTGAGCGAATTAACGACAGCATCAGGACCTATGTATGGGCCATTCTTGAGGCTCAGGCGCAGACCCGCTCAGAGATACTAGGTCTTGGAACGTCCTTTGATGCTCAAAAGCAATTTCAGGCCAACTTTGAGGATGCCATAAACTCCCCAGTGGATATTCCATCATCTATCCGACGGTATCAGAACGTCCTCCAGAATGCCTCTTCAAAGGTTGATTATGTGTTTGGAACGGGCCTGTACATGGCTCCGTCTGATATGAGCCTCGCCATTGGAGACGTTGCTGGGTACAACAATCTGATTACCATTGCAACTGAGGAGCAGCAGATCGGCAGCAATGCTGATGTCAACTCGGTTCCGGTGGTTCCAGATAGAGGAAGCTATGACCCTCCGCCAGATACAAATACAGATATGGAACTCCCCTCTTCAGGCCCGACCCCTATGGCCAAGACCAATATGCGTGGGGTGCATGAGGATGAGAAAACCGCTCTTATTGTAGGCGGAATCGTTATAGGCTTAGCAGTGCTTTGGTTTGCTACGTAGTAAGTCACGGAGCATCAGGAGGATAACTCCCCCCACTGCAACAGCTGCAGCCCACACATGTTCTGCCATCCAACCAGCCACCTTTGCAGCTGACGTAAGCAGCCATGATACGATGGAGCCAATGATTCCTGGAAGGGCGGCTGCTGCCTTACTGGCTAGGCTCTTCAGGACGTTTGCCAAGGAGTTCAGCTGTTTTTTAATCCATTCCTTTAAACCGGGCTTATCATCTGGCGTCGGTGTTGGTGCCGGGGTTGGACCAGTGCTCACTCCGCCCGTCAAAGCAACTACCAGATTCGAGATTGCCAATCCAATCACAGTGAGTATGGAGGCGATTGTTATACCCTGCTATCGGAACAGGGTGCGTACTCGCTCAGCTAGCGTTGTGTCCTCGTTAAGAAGTCTATTGATCGTTTCCCTGATGCGGTTAATTTGGGTCCGCAGACGTTCACGGTTTACAGAGGCAGCCTCAACACGGACACGCCACAGGTCCTTCAGCTCTGCAAACACATTTGATTGGAATCTCCATGTTCCACTTTCACCCCTCCCTGCCTCCTCCAAGCTTGCCATTTTAGCTTCCCGTCGGGCTATATCCCTTTCTATCTCATTTATCTTAGCTAGGTTGTTCACCAGCTCACCCATTTGGGTCTGCATAACCTTGTTAAGCCCTACAAGCTCTCTGAGTGGTAGTTCGTTGTCTGTTTGTGTACCTAGGTCTTGTATGGTGTTATGAATGTCCTCTATTAATCTTGTTTCTTCCACACCACCTTGCTCTGTCACGGCTTCAGGGTTGAGGACGCTCATTTCAATCTCTCCAGCTTCCGCTTAAGCAGCTTGGTCAACGCCTTGTAGGGCTTTTACTGCCTTTGTGGATAGTTCAGGTGTCATCTCAAGCGCCCGAGCAAGCTATGTACCACCGTAATCTAGGATACTCCTAGGAGAGAGGAATTTGTTTGGATTGTTCTTCCATGTCAGAAGCTTCCATTCTCGGCCCCACTTAACCCAAAGGTCACCTTGTTGAGACGATCTAAACTCTAGAGTGGCCTGCAGCCCATGCTTAGACACTGCCTTCTCCCACCTCGTAACTTTGTGGGCAGACAGGATGTGGGAAAACCGCATTCATCCTCGACCTACTTGAGGGGCCCTTTTTCGGCGCCTTTAAGCATTTTGTAATTCTCTGCCCTACCATACGTTTCAACAAGGCCTATCAGACGCAGCTATGGGTGTGGAACGATTCAGAGGTCTATGTGGTTGACCCCGGGGAGCGGCTCCATGACCACTTGAGGGCTTTCTACCACTGCTTCAAGGGCGAGCCTACCCTCTACATCATCGATGACTGTTCGGCAACAAAGGCCCTAACCAAGAAGAAAGACATGTTATCCGAACTGGCCTTTAGCGGCCGCCATGCGCAGCAAAGTGTGTGGGTCCTCACACAGAAATTCAACGCTGTGCTGAAGGATCTACGTGAACAGATCCGTTGGATGGCACTTTCCCACACCAAGGATCGTGACTCGTTTGAAGACGACTTTCTAGAGAATGATGTGATTCCAACGAGTGAGGAACGTACCACAGTACGCCATCTACTAGCAAAAACCAAGCACGCAAAGCTGCTGCTGAAGACTGATCAACCCACTGGATATGCCGTCGATTGGGGTGATATTGGCTTTAATAGCAGCCGTTGCTTCAGTAACCAATTTAGGTTTCTTTGTCTGGGGAGCAGCTGCAATATATTAGACTTCGAAGGTGTGTACGTATATTCATGGATCCTTATATCATTATTGATCAACTCCTTGAACAAGATGCGGCTAGACCGCCGGCCATTGAGCAGAACCCCTTTGCACCCCTGGTGAAGATTTATCTTCTAAGAGAGATAGACTTGCTGCTGTCATAGCTGGAGGTCAGGCTCGTCACAACCTCGGCGATTAACACCTGTCGACTGCAAAGATTGAATCAATGTCCGATGAAGAGATTACAAAGCTCTATGCGAAATATGAGGCTCAGCTGGGCGCTAGCATGATGCGGACTCTGGGGCAGTCAGTTCTCCAACTGTTTTCTAGCATTGCTTGTATGTTTCTGCCAATCCCCCCAGAACATCAGCCAAATCTGATTACGGACCTCGAGACTGACCCGTTTATCGGGCACGCGCTAAGAACTGCCACATGTGAACTTTATCATCGCTATGGTATGATGTTGGCTTCGCTTACCGCAGCTTTAACAACCGCCAAGTACTGCCAATTTGGAGCGAGCACCCCCGCCATCCGTGACCGGCTGTCCGACACCCCTCCTGCAAAGGGCCTGCCTGGGTGCTGTCAATTGGAGGAACAAAATTAGTAGGTAACATGGAGAATGCAAATCAAGAGATAACGGCGGTGAATAGTGATCAGCCTGTGCCTTAACCTCAAACTGCGCTAACGGAGAAACCTACAAAAGACGCTAAAAAGGTTGAGGCGGGCTGAAAGGGCGCTTCGGCTCGAAAAGCTAATCAAAATAGACTTCTGAGAGAGCTGCGGGAGGCTATGTCTGCGCTACATTCTGAAAATCGGGCCCCCTAGTTTGACCGGGACGGTGAAGGGGGGTCCGCCGCAGGGCAGATGGGTTTGAATCAGTCTTGGCCAGTGTGGGCGACATCACCTTTGTTTGTTGGCGGATAAGGGGTGTTTGGACTAGAATTGTAGTGGCCTCCGCCCCTAAACAGGCTTGAGAGAGCCATCAAAGTCAGCACCTCCGGACGCTCATTTAAAGGATCCGTTTTACATGGAATAAGATGAAAACACCAATTACTGATGGAAAAATGCTCGTCAACGCCCTGTACTATGGTGCAGTTGTTTCCAGTATATCAATAGGTTATGCCAGACTTAGTAAGATGCTTCTGGGTGGCGGGACTCCACGTCTTGATTTCACCCCACGCGACCTGGCTATGACTGTAGCCTATGTATCACTAGCCATGGCTACAAAGGATATGCTAATTAAACAAGGGATTATACCAGTTGATATACTGAAGTAATGGCCACAATCGCGCTACTTGTTGGAGGTGCTCTTGTTAACGCACTTGCATTCTCTGGGAGCAACTTTTTATTCTCTAAATAACGAAGCAGCCAAATAGACGCGGAACGTAAGCGACATGATATGGCAATTGAGCAGCTTCAGTCTGCTCAGGCAGCATGGGCCAAGAAGCGAACTGATCGTTTAGACTTCATCAATGAGCAACTGCGCCTCCAGGGACATGCCGAGCATAATTTTAGAGATGCGGACGGTGGCTATGCATGAGTACTCCCTGATTATGAATAAATCTTCACCCCGCTGGGCTCTGAGTCGCAGCTTCCAGACTTCTACGAGCCCTCAGATGGTCAGAAGGGGCAAGAGGTGGCGTTCATTATACTGGGTATGGCTTCGACTGGGTTGGTTGCATCTACACATACTTCCAGTACTGATTCATATCCTGGAGGGCCGGCCAGATAACATACAGCCCAATCTTTGTTGGAGGTGGGGTCGCAGGGGAAATCCCAGTTATTCACATCTTGGCTGATGTAAAAATGACGCCGCAGCTTTCAGACTTCTACGAGCCCTTAGATGAACAGAAGGGGGCGGGTTATGGTGTTCATTATACTGGGTATGGCTGCGACTGGGTTGGTTGCATACCGGCTTGCCAAGTAGGTCATTTGGAGACTCGGGCGTTTACTTTGTATGGATCGTCGCATGCAGAAGATATACTATAGTCCTAAGGGCTACTGGAAAGGCATAACAGCTATCAAGCAGCTTGCAACAGAAGCTAGGTTTCTGAGGAAGTTGCCAGGGGGTGGCTAACAAAGCAAGCTATATGGCAAATCTACCTGCCAGCGCCAAAACAAATTCCCAAGGCCAAAGTTTGATGTCCCAGTCCCTAATGAGGTGCACCAAGCCGATCTCTTATTTCTTCCTCATGACGTTGTGAAGCGCCGCACTTACAAGTATGTCTTAACTGTGGTGGATGTGGCCTCACGCTACAAGGCGGCCGAGCCATTGACTACAAAGGAGGCTAAAGAGGTCGCAGGTGCACTTGAGAGGATATATAAGCGAGGACCGCAGCATTGGCCTAAACTATTTCAGGTGGACCCTGGACGGGAGTTTATGGGAGCAGTGAATCAGCTGCTAGCAAAACATGGAGTATCAGTCAGGCGTGGCCGAGTGAATATCCATCGAGACCAGGGTATAGTAGAACGCTTTAACCGCACCCTTGCTGAACGACCCTTTGGACACCAGTATGCCGTTTAGTTAAGGGATACTGGAAAACGATCGACTGAGTGGGTTTCTCGACTGCAGGCTGTAGTTTCTGCGATAAACAATGAGGTGACCCGCTTGCCTGGAAAAAAACCTAAAGGTGCTATAGAGGCAAAACGAGTCGTATAAAAAGCCCTCTGCAGTCGTACCAGGGCGTCCGCTGGGGGTCAAAGAGCAAAAGCTTCCCTCTGATGTTGGCGTTCGCTACCTCTACCAGCCTGGTGAGGTCGAGCAAGACCAGCGCCGGCGGGCCACTGACCCTGTGTGGTCACTCGATGTTTACCGGATAGGACGCTCTGTCACTAAATCTGGTGAGCCTGTACTTTACTATTTGTTTGATGAACCGCTCCGTGGCTTTGTAAAGGAGGAGCTGCTTGTTGGGCTAGATAAACCTTCTCAAGCTAGAAGGACCAAGTCTCCACGTTTGCTGGGTGGTGCCGCTCCCACAACACCTCAGGTCAGGAAGACCACTCCTTTACGCTCTCCCCAGGCCACCACCAGTCTCACCAGCGCTGACATGGTGGATGACCTCCTGATTGCGGAGGGCGAGGAAGAGGTGTCCAGCAGTGGTGAGGGAGAGGTGTCCAACAGTGATGCGGGAAGTTCACCATCACCCCTCAGTGGCCGGTCGTAGGTGGAAGGTGTGGATACACCCACGGTTGAATACGATACACCCTGTCTGCGGGCGGTCTACACTGGGTGGTAGGCCTGGGTGAGGCTATGCCGTAGGCCAGGGTGTGTACACCGCTCGGAGCTATCCATCACTTTGTATCAAAGGGGGATACAGACACCTTGTTGACGTGTAGCCCATATATCTTGTGACTGTCACTTTGGAGCAGGTTCATCCCATGGCGGAACCGCTTCTGGTCGAACAGCGACTCAAGGTATTGGGCGTGGTGTAGGTGTTTCTTGACCACTACCTTTTTTTACCCCTTTGCTTTCTTGATTTCCTCCCGGGTGGACATCAGAATGGAGTACATCTTGGGGTGCAAGCCTACATACTCCTTGATGGGGACACCACCACACTCGTCCTTCATCTTTCCTAGAGCCTTCTTGTTCTCGTTGCTGTGGAGCAGGTGGGCTTTTTTCATGTTGGCGTAGATGTCTGGTATGCGGATCTCTAGGAGGAGGGAGTCAGTGTCGGTATAGAATAGGTTGATATCGCGGCCGTACCGGGGCTTCATGGTGTTGTAGTACAAGTCGTACATGAGGTGCTTGGACAGGTCGATTATACACATCCCCACGTAGACTGGGCGTTTGAGGACCAGGTGGGCCTTGTGGATGTGGATGGCGGCCAGGTGGTCGTCGAATATTTTCTGGCGGGTGAAGGCGGGGCTGGCGATGAGCTTTCTTATTTTGTTGCTGTCTGCAGCTCGGACCAGCTACACGTCAACCCGCTTGCGGAGGTTCTCCATAGTCTTGCCGAAGACGGAGTTGTTCATTAGTTTGTTTAGGTCCTTCTCGAAGTCGCTGGTTGCGGCCTTGCGGAGATCTGTGTTCTCCCGGATGTAGGGTTCCATCCAGGTGCTTTGGGTGAAGGATAGGGCGCGGTGGATCTTGGTCAGCCTCATCCCCAGGGCTAGATACAGTTTGAGGTTCCTGTAGTGGAGTACGTACTTCTCCTTATTCCTCATGTTCGGGACCAGCTTCTTGACTCCGTGGCTGCTGTATTCGTTAAGGAGGTTTCTCTGGCAGTCTGAGAGCCACTCGTTCTGGACAAGTAGTCGCTCTGGGGCTAGGGTGTAGTCGTTGTGGTCGTCGTGAAGCTCGGGTGGGTAATCTAGGTCGACCTCAAGGATGTACCCAGTCTCAGTATCGTCTGGGTGGGTGCGCACTATTCTGGAGAGCGACTCTGGCCGGTCAACCCACACAATGTTCGAGGTAGGTAGGGCCTGGCTCATTGCCCATCCATAGAGGTTGTTAGCATCGAGGTATTGGATATAGCTCGTGGGCTTGTCCTGATCAAAGTCTCCTTCGTAGGGATTGTTCGCCTTGGCGTGGCGCCCGGAGACCATGCTTATTCCTCCCCGCAGACCCTTCTCGATTTAGAGGTGTTTGTCGTAGTCGGTGAGGAGTTCGAGCTTTACCCCTGTGCTCTTGAGTAGAGCGTCCCACGAGAGGCCTGGGCTGGTATAGGAATGGGCTGGGTCCAGGCCGTACTGCTTTAGGCTGGTCTTCCGGAAGGTTTCAAACACGTCGGCTAGGAGGAGTACGTCGGTCCGGAGGTAGAGGTCGTGGTAGTCGCCCATGTTCTTGCAAACGAACGCGCTCCAGACCATTTGCGCGTGGGCGTAGTCTGTGGCTGATATGCCCCACTCTGAGAGCTTGCTGTAGAAGTCTTGGATGGGCGGGAGGGGAGAATAAATCTGGTTCATACTCTGCCGTCACGGCGAAGGCGTCTGGGCTGTTGGCTGATACCAGCTTGTCGAGGGAGGCCAGGAGGAACTGTGCACTGTCTATGAAGTGGAGCTGTCCGAGGGATACGGATATGTACTTCTCCATATTATTGGGTATACAGTTGATGTCTCCCTCTACCTTGCTTATGCTTGCATTAGGAGATGGGAGTCATAGCCCCTCAGGTTGTAGAAGACCACGGGGATGGGGGTTGTCTTGGGGCTCAGCATAAGCTTTAGGTTGCAGGCGTTGTGGGCTGGCCCTCTGTACTTTCCGGTTATGTGGCAGTGGTCGCGGACCAGGTCGGTGAGTAGTGGTTTGTTGCAGACGTGGCATTTGGTTGCGGTCTTGTGGACTCTTTGGTCCTCCGGGGTCATCCGCATGGGGACTGGCTTGGAGAGAACTGCTTTGATCTTTTTCTCCTCTCAGGTGTAAGGCATTGAGGATCTTCTCCACATTGTCTCTTCCCCTGTAGATGGCTGTGGGTGAGTTCTTCCCGTCGCATCGGACTACTATGTAGCCGTACCCGCAGGCCTGGTGTTCCTGGGTCTTCTGGATGTTGCTCTTTTCTGGATTGAGGGCGGGTCCTGGGAGCTTTACTGTGAGCGCCTCGAAGTCTGCGTATATAACGTAGGGGGCTGGAAGTTGCTTTTGCCTGTTCTGGAAGGATAGGATGTTTTTCCCTCCTCAGGCATGTCTACTCGCACGGCAGTCTGGCCTACGCCTGCACATTCGGGCTTGCTGGCCAGGAGCAGCTTCTCGGTTGTGTACCCGTGGAGGCAGCGCTCGCAGAAAAACTTGAGGTGCTGATGCTTTGTCTGGTCGTAGAGGAGGCGGTTCAGGTTCTTGATCCAGGTGTAGTGACACAGGCCGTCCTTCTTGATGAGCATGAGGTTTATGCAATTGCTGGGTAGTTTGCTGATTCGGTAGACCATGACAGCTTTCCAGTCCCAGCCAAATACGTTCAGGCCTCTGTTGAGAGCGGTTTCGATTTTTCCGACATGGGCGACCAGGGGTTGGGTAGGACACGCTTGAGTCCTCTAGCTTATCCTTGAGCCACTGGATGCTGTACTTTGATGTCCGCTGCGGATCCTTCCTGGCTTGGTTGATGGCTGAGACGACATCCCTTAGGATGCAGAAGTCGTCTCAGTTCTTCACGTTTATGATGGCCCCTTTGTTTGCTATTGATGGCGGAAGGGGGAGATAGGAGCGCCTTTAAGTGGTTGATACTTTGCGATGTTGATCCAGATGGTTTCTACCGCCTGCCGGGTCTATCGCAGAGTCAATGTCTTCTTTGCCTAGAACCACCTGCTGCTTGTTTTGAACGACTGGCTCTGTGTACTCTGTGGCACCATCTTTGTCGGTCTTGTAGAGACTTACTTTGACTGTGAGCTGGGTTTTGAGGCCACCTAGGAGGTTCAGCTCCTCGGCCAGAACTTTACGAACCTTGGGTTTCACGCCTTTCTGGAAGATCAGGAGGTCTGAGGAAAAGGGGTGAGCCTTGGGGACGTTCATTACCCATCCTCGCAGTTGGTTCTTGATGGCCCGCTTGGTTCTCCTGAATTTGAGTGAGGGTGGGGACCGGTCTGGGTCGCATGGTGGTTGACCTTTGGCGGGGGGTTGGAACTGCTCTGGTGGTTGTCCTTGGACGTGGAATATGTTTTATGGAGGCTGCTCTTAGACGTGGAGCCGGCGCTTTCACCACCTCAGACCAGAGACGTGGCTGTAGGGTCGGCACTGGGGGAGGTGGTTGGACTGGTTCACCATCTATCTTGGTCCTTATTCTTGCGTAGATCTCCTTGTACGTCCTGTCGAATGCGTTTTTCTTTTCGAATGCTGCAAGGGCGACTTCGAGCGTGGGTAGGGTGGTGGGGCTGTGCTGTGGATTTCAGCATAGTCAGCTTGGGCCTTTCGGGCGCGTGTGCTGTGAGACGTCATCATTATCTATACTGCACTGTTAGTATAAAAGGGTGTAATAATGACAAAATTCAAGTCGCGACGAAATCCCCACCTGTGCCTCGTGGCCTGCTAGTTCTCTTAGCTGATGGTTCCCTTGCGACTCGTGGCTGCCTGCCCCTGCCCCCTGTGACTCGTGGCTCCCTGCCCCCTGCGACTCATTGCTACCCTTACTTAGTCCGTTGGAATGATGGTTGCTGACTGGTTGGATATCTGGGGTGTGGGCGATTTGCTTTGGTGGGTGGGTGGTCTCAAGATCGTCCCCTCTGCGCTGGACCCGCCATTATCTATACTACTACTAGGCTTTACAAAAAACAGTTACTTACAGCTATGTAAGAAGGTGGGATTTACAACTTACCCGTTATTATTATTTCTTTCTCTTTCCCAGTGGGCACAGCACATGGAATTCACGTGGAGAACACGCGGAGAGACCACTGGATAATATGCGGATTTTACGAGGGAATTTCAATCGGAAATCACGTGATTATTTCCACGTTGAAATATCCGCGTAGATTCCTCCAACTTATCATGCACTTTTCCAACGCGAATCACAGAAATGAGAACAAAATGGTAGATTGATGACAGGACATCATACAGGTGATGACACAGGAATTGGTGTCCTATCAGCAATCTGTCATGTTGTACAGAGGCATACTGCTGGTGACACAGGAATTGGTGTCCTATCAGCAATCTGGCATGTTGTACAGAGGCATTCAGCTAGTGTCCTGTTAGTGATCTATCAAGTTGTACAATGGCATACAGTGAATGACCCAGTAACTGGTGTCCTGTCAGCAATCTGTCATGTTGTACATAGGCATACAGCGAGTGACACAGTAACTGGCATCCTGTCAGCAATCTATCAAGTTGTACTTAACCGAGAAAGTGGTTTTGTTCCAACAATAGTTTCAATCGATAAACATCTAACCAGATTATCCCCCCGGCTATAGCTCAGTGTGGAAAATTCTAATATCAAGCTCGCTTGTTTACCGGCCCAAATGAAACTGAAACTAATGGAGCTCCGTCGGCAGCGTAATGATTGCAAACCGATTAAGTGTTTAAATTGGGCCGATAAAAGCAACTGCCTGACCGCTACAAGAAGGTATCACACTTTTTAACCTGCTGTATTGCGTCTGACTCGATTTGAGTCCTCGAAAATTGCACGAATGAAGGGAAATCCGAAACGGGCGATACAACAACATCCCACGAGCAGACGAGCCCGAGGCGACAAAGGGGTGGTTTATAAATTATAAACTGGTTGATTACAAATGTTACCATGTCAAACCTCAGTCACACAATTAGAGATTTTCCCGTTAATCACTTTAATTTGGACTGCCGGCAAATAAATGTCTACTTGATTTCTCTGATTAAGGGATTCTTAATCAGTCACTCACCCTACGCCAGGTATGGGTCTGGGTGTAGAATAGGCCATATAACACATTAGTGTTGGTGTGCCATTAAATGCTATACTCATTCACTCACTTTATCATTTCCTGTTTTTGGGGGGGGATGTTTCATGAACTTCTTATCGTTTTATCAAATTACAAGGGAGCTGTGCGCTGATTGGTCATATCTACGTTAATCACTTAAAGCTGGTTTCTGAAAAACTGCCATCTGAGTGATTAAAACACAAATTTTACCAGGTAGTCTTGTCAAATATTTCATCTTTTTACCACAAAAGTACTTAAACTGGAGTAAAACTGTGATGTGATTAAAATATTCACAACAATTCCAGAGGTAAAAGCAATTTTAGAAGTTTAACTTCACCACAGGTTTTAAACATCTAACATGTACTTTGTCCTGAGTCCCATTCAAGGAATGTCGGTGACTTGTAGTTGGGCTTATTCTGTATAGCAAGACACATTGAATTACCAATCAGGGATATGATTTATTGAATCACCTCCATCAGATGACTTTTAGGGTGTTATTAACAGTGACTTTAATCGATATCTCCAAATGCCTCATCAGCAACACAATAATTTTGTTTGAACGCTAGGTTATCTGCTCATTTTGGTGGGAAGATTTAAAAGCGTCATGTAGTTTGGCTGCCTAGTGATATTTCAAGATGCAGCTTATCATCTCAATAACCGGTTAGAATTTCTGTAAGCAGGTTGAGACCCGGGCTGTTATCAAGCCCTGTCAAGAGATCTTTCTATTTTTTTCTTTTCATTAATCCTGGAAGGCAGCCGCTCAATCATGTCAATTTTATCTACTGACATTGCTTGGCACCAGATAACACATGAGTGTTGGTGTGCAGTTAAACCCTATGCTTACCTTACCTTTCGTTCCAAAATTTTGTCTTGAGCTCTAATCTGTAAATCCACTTATCTATGTACATTCCATTCTGGGATAATTCTGTGGGCGAATGATAATTTGTCTATTTTCCTCTTGGTGGATATAGTTAAAACTGTACTTTTGTAGTATTTTGTCAGGCAGTTGGCTCTTGTTCTGACAGTTTTCCCAGCCAAGCATTTCTATCATGTCAGATACACTGCTAGTGTTATTAAAGTCACCAGTGACAAATCAGACGCCGCAGTTTTGGATCCTGTCAAGCTTGGCGGAGTCAGACAAGGTGTGTAGGTCTCACATAGCAGTGCAGCATTCCTTATTTGGGCACTAAGAGTCTTGTAGGCTGCTTTCTTGTAGAGGATCATGCAACCAGAAGTGTTTCTTTGGACAAGGTTTAGAATGTGGTTGGTTTTCTCAGTGACTGCGTCTATATAAGCAGACCACTTGTAGTTATCTGCATTTATGACACCAAGATATTTGTGCTGTCACGATCGAGTGTTTTGCCAAAGATGCTGTTTGTGAAAGGTACTTACTGTTTAGCAAAAACCGTAGGTCTGAGCATATAAAACCACTGAAGGACATCTGTAAGGCATTCAGGTCTTACTTTTTTTAAGTCTGCACATAAGGGAGTTCGGGACCTGACACTCTTGGGTAGGTCGCGGTCGTTGATAAAAATGAGAAATAGAACAGGTCCCAGTACTGTGCCTTATGGGACTACAGAGGTAGCACGAGCCCGGTAGGAGGTTTCCCCTTCCAGGTCATGTCTAAGTCATCAATTGTCATGCCTATGTCATCAATATTAGTGTCTGTGTCACATTGGTCATGTCCACGTGGACAATGGACATGTCAACAATGGTCTAGTCCATGTCAACAATAGTCAGGTATGTGTCAACAAAGATCATTGCCATATTTACAATGATCATTGCCATGACAACAATGATCATTGCCATGTCAACAGTGGTCATGTCCATGTCAGCAGTCGTCATGTTAACAGTGGTCATGTCAATGTCTTCAATGGTCATGTCTATAGTGGTCAAATTCATGTCTGCACTGTTCATGTCTCTATTAGCAATTGAACATTGGTCATGTTGGTTACTTGTCAAAATGGTCATGACGACGTCTACCGTGGTCTGGTCTATGTCGACAATTGTCATGTCCATAAAAACAAAATGTTATATCAGTGTCCACAATGGTCATGTCTATTTTTACAATGAGCCATGTCCGTACCAACCATGGCCATGTTCATGTCAACAATTGTTAACGCTGATGTCAACCATGGTCATGTCATCAACAGTCATGGACGTGTCTAAAATGGTCAAGTTCTTTCCTACAAAGGCGATGTCCATGTCAACAATTAACCAATTGTCATATCCATATCATCAATAGTCATGGTCATGTCAACATTGGTCATATCAGTGTAAAAAATGGTCATGTCCATGTCTATAATGGTCTTGCCTACAAATGTGAAGTTCTTGTAGTCCATGTCAACGGTGGTCATATTTATGTCAACAACAGTCAAGTCCATGTCTATAATAGTCAAATCTTTGTCAAACAGTGGTCATGTCCATGCCTGTGGTTGTCATGTCAATGCCAAAAATTATCATGTCTATGCCATTAATGGTCATATTCAGTTTAATATGGTTATGTCGACAATGGAGATGCCTTTGTCAAAACTAGATATGTCAATGTCAACAGTGGTCATAACTATATCAACAGTTGACAAGTCCATATCAATAACGGTCAAGTCCATGTCAATGCGTCCTCTCTGCTTGACATCAACAATGCAAATGGAATCAGATGAATTGTGTTAAATTACAATTGTTTCATTCAACATGTGACAGGTGTTTTGGAGCTAATATGAAATATAGATGGCACATTAAACTTGAACAATATTGGTTACAATGGCAGCAGATGGTATAAACTGAATATACTGGCATTAAGTCCTATGACATTTTCTGTTTGTTGTTCCTCAATATCAAGGACAGAAAGCCACAGTTCATCAATTCGGGTGAAATATTCTGTCATCCCACCCATTTGCCATCTCTTATCAACAGCAACGCATGATCTCAAACCTGATCAGAATTGTATCCTGTGTGTATTTTTTCTGATACATTGAACAAGATGTGTGTTTCATGACATCCTGAGGGTTAGATTTCATTTATTTGGGATGCTGAGAGGGTGCCAATAAGATGTTGGAATGTGCAGACCAACTAGGATCTTAGATAAGGATATGTTATATTGGTATAAATATCTGATTCATTGCTCTAGAGTTGTAAGTTAGTAATTCCTGAGCTCATATAGAGAGATATTGCCTCGTCTTTAAGAGATGAATGTTTCTGATGATGCTGCTGTATAGAGCTCTAGGATCCATACATAGAGAATAATAGGGAGGGATAAAGCATTTTCAAAACTGCTGAAATATGCTTCAGTGATGATAACAGATGCAGCATATCTTAATTTGCATTCTACATTACCTTATACACCACTGATACTGCCAGTGACTTTCTGGATCTCATGGAAAACAAGTGCTATTGATTTATACTCACCTCTATGTACAACTGCCATATTGTTTCTTTAAACACTCTGATGATACACTTCTTGTCCCTGTCATCACAATACAACACATACACAATCACATGTCTCAACTGATGTGCTACCAAGACATGTGTTGTTCAGTGTATCCATAAGGGTATTCCATGCAGATAACTTGCTCCTTTACTGATAGGCTTCAGTCAACCAGTGACACTCACTGTTGTGCAGTGAAGGTTAATTTTGTTGTAATAGGTACCGTTTAGGGCGAACTCATCTGCGCCTGTAGAAGTATTGTTCTTGGTAGAACCAATTAATCATCAACAGGTGTTCTCTATATACACCTGACATGTGTGAATATAGCGTTTGCATAACTGTCTAGGGGACTTGATGATCATCAAGTCTTATTGGAAAGTCAACACCTTTTCTTAAAGATGTCCCCACTCATTTGACAACTTTTGTCTTGACGAGTTTTTCATCTGTGAGTGTGGAAATATAGAAAATAAAATCATCAATTAAGGTCAGCCATGCAGTCACAGCGTCCTTGTTGAATATTCTGTTATTTGGTGGTTTTATATCCCAAAATCTTGATATGTGCATGAAACACTTTCAAAATAACTCTATGTGACAGAGCAGCTATCCAGGTAGCACCTGGGTTTATTGTACTGAAGGATTTGGCCACATCAGCATTGTGATAGATTAAATGTGAATAAATTGTATTGGTTTGTTATTGAGCGTGACCAGTAACGGTTGCTGCTGTCATATGGAACCTCTAAACGCAAGTTTCATGTAGCTGTGCTCTTATTCGACTTTCTTTGATGTGAATGTAGTCGGCTTGATATCCATGTCCTATACAGTTTGCTGATGAGTAAATTAAACATTGACTGCATGTGTTTAGGCATATTTAGAACAATAATTTGAACAAAAGAGATTGATCAAGAAGCCAGATAGTCTTGTTCTTCTGTTAAGTTGAGATGGTCTTTCATTAGTCTGATGCTGTAGATAGCTTGCAAATACTGTGTTGCAGTGTTTTCTACACTACATTAACACAACAGTCCCTATGCTTGATTTGAAACAAGGCATCAGAAATTCTCAGAAGTTATCATCTGAAGTTCTCGAATTTTTCAAAATGTTTGTGCTTAATGTTATCACACATGGGTTTGATCGACAGAAAGTCCCTGTTGTTCTTACCATCATGATGAAAATCATATTCTACTTCTAAACACAAAAGCATGCTATTGAACATTTTTGCTCTTCTGTTTTCAGGCATGATCTGTTTGGATGGAGTGGAAGTCATCTCCTTCACAGTATGCTTGAATGGAGAACATATCTGATTCTTCAATGTGCCAGCAATCTGTGACAGAATAATGTACAGCTTGGATAAGTGAACCTCTGTTCCAATTATTGATGATACTTATGTTTTTGATGATTGATGTGAATTACTTCTACAATTACTATGTTGATAAATATTGTCATGCATCTCCAACTTGTCTATCTATGTTTTCAGAGGCAAAGATAATTGCTGTTATCTTATAAGATCTTATAAGGCTTAACATAATTATAAATCATATCGGTAGTTAACTTTGAATCAAACATACACAGGACATCAAAACCTTGCGATGAACAATCTACTCTCAAACATAATCTTTTATACTGACAAATTACGCTTCGCGAAAGAGTAACCTGAAGGTGACATACCTGAAGTTTTATATACCTCAATTACCTTGAGCATTCGAGTATAATGAGGTTCACCTACGCTAGGTAGATGTCAAGGGTATGCATGAAACGTTATGAAAGCCATTTATATCATCGCGCTTGGTGGATACGTTATGAAATACCTAATATTGTTCAGAAACACTGATTGCACTTTGGGTAAGGGTATTGCCACTGGCAAACGATCGCCATCAAAATTCCATAGCTTACTTCGTATGGTGGCAAGCCATATATTGTTATCAGACATGGTAGTCGTCCAAAATGCCCTTCATGTCATCGTATGAGCGCAACAATATAGCCAAACCCAAATACACAACGTCCCGGCTATAGACAAAACATGCGCCCAAGACTAAAACGCCTGTAGCTGTTAACAAAACATGTGAAATTCCACTAACGTTTGATTCACATCTAGTGTGTGCAGTAAGCAAATTATCCCTAAGATTTATTGATATATAGGCTTGAGCTCAGCGCATAAAGAAAAGTGACAACGTCGGGCCATACCTAGTCAAGGTCCCCTAGCCTGATGGCTGCGGGCGCTGTTTACATGTTACTGATATTCAATAGTCTCGGCGTGAAGCGTAGCGGAACCCCTAGAGTCTGGGACGCAGACTAGGCCATACCCATCACATACACACGCACATACTCACACAAAACACACAAAACACTATTATATATATATATATATATATATATATATATATATATATATATATATATATATATATATATATATATATATATATATATATATATATATATTTATATATATAAATGTTTTCTGTTGAGAGCCACAAGCATTAATGTTTAGCCCTTTATATTTGTGTAAATGATCTGCAATTCTGTCGTCAGCAAGGCTATCTTTATTCGTAAATTTGCTGCAATTACTTTCTTTGAGTATTCGATATCAATACTTTCTTAACGTATGCATTGTTAGAATTATAACCGATGATTCGAAGTCATTTCATTTCAAAACACAATTTGTGAAGACAAACCGTCAAAAGTGCCCCCTCCAAGTTGAATGCACTCAAGTTGGCGCATGCGCTTTCTTCAACATTCGAAGCGGCCAGCCACGTGGATAGTCGAAGATCGGTACGTTTGTCTCTCTTTAAATTTATTCAGCAACCGGGCATTCGTTTGTCGATTTTAGTAGCATTTATGACGTGACAGTAGCTATATTTATTAAAATGGTCTCTCTATTATTGGTTTTGTGAATGAAATATGAATTTCGGTTTTGTATTATGTTTGCATGTTCATGTGTGTAAAATGGCGGCAGCGTGTATGACTGGGACGACAAAGCAATTGATTCCAATACTCTGACTACACCCCCTAGAGCATGTATTTGTGTCTATTTTACTCCTGAATGTACACCTGTACACTTTCCAATATTAAAAATGAATATATAGAATACGAACTTTCATGCCGAACTAGTTAAGGTAATTAATATCCATCTTTGTATCATGTCGTTGTATGGGTGGTATTTGAAACAGATCTCCCAGACGAAACGAAAATGCTTTAAAAAGTACACACCCATCATCAGATAACACACAATGAAATAAACAACAGCACATGTTACTGTTGATCCAACTGCTCAGGTCTCCGCGTCCGTTAAATATATGAAGTCCTGTGATTGGTCGAGCTGACCACGCCCCGGAATTTATCAAAGAATTCGTTTGTAAGAGACGCTAAGACAAAGCATCATGATGCTCAAAGGTGGAGCTTTTTTCACATATTTTCTCAGGTGGAGGCGCGAGTGAATTCCCTTAGCGTAGCTATTAGATATTCGTTGAACAAAATCTATCATAATGAGTCACCTCTAATCAGGCAGTTTGACTAACGCATGACACAATAAGCAGCCTCTAATCCGACGTTTTGTACAATGCCTAACATATGGACCAGCCTAGCATCCGATGTTTGACTACGCGTTGCGTAACTATGCAATTACGCAGTGTGCAGACTAATCAAACGCATGACACAATGGTTAGCCTCAAATCAGACGCTCTCTGCAATGCATGACACAACGAGCAGCCTCAGATCAGACGTTCTCTGCAATGCATGACACAATGAGCAGCCATAGATCAGACGCTCTCTACAACGCATTGAAAAATGAGCAGCCTCTGGCCAGACACTCTCTACAGCCAATGAACAGCCTCTGATCAGACATTCACTGCAACGCATGACACAATGACACAATGAGCAGCCTCAGATCAGACGCTCTTTGCAACGCATGACATAATGGGCAACCTCAGGTCAGACGCTCTCTGCAAAGCGTGACGCAATAAGCAGCCTCTGATCAGACGTTCTCTACAACACATGACACAATGAGCAGCAATACGCTCTCGGTAACGCGTGACACAGTGCGACGAATCAGATCAGTCGCTCTCTGCAAAGCATGACACAATGAGCAGCCTCTGATCAGACGCTCTCTGCAACGAGTAACACAGTGTGCAGTGTCAGGTCAGACACTCTCTGCAAAGCATGTCACAATGAGCTGCCTCTGATCTGACGCTCTCTACAACGCATGAAACAATGAGCAGCCTCTGATGGACATTCTCTGCAACGCATGACACATATAGCAGCTTCAGACCAGACGCTCTCTACAACGCATGATACCATGAGCAGCCGCAGATAAGACGCTCTCTGCAATGGATGTCTTAATGGGCAACCTCTGATCAGACGCTCTCTGCAACGCATGACACAATGAGCAGCCTCTGACCAGACGCTCTCTACAACGCATGACACAATGAGCAGACTCTGATCCGACATTCTGTACAACGCATGACACAATGACCAGCCTCAGACCAGACAATATCTACATCGCATGACAAAGTGAGGCCAGACGCTTGCTATATAGCGTGTCAAAATGAGCATCCTCTGATCAGACGCTCTTTGTAACGCATGACACAACTAGCAGCCACTAACCAGTCCCCTCTCTACACCGCATGACACAATGATCAGCCTCTGATCAGACGCTCTATACAACGCATGACACAATGAGCCGCCTCTGATCAGACGCTCTCTACAACGCATGACAAAATTAACAGCCTCAAAGCAGACGATCTCTACAACGCATGACACAATGGACAGCCTTTCATAGGACGCTCTCTGCAAAGCATGACATAATGGGCAACCTCAGATCAGATGCTCTCTGCAACGTATGACATAATGGGCAACCTCAGATCAGACGCTATCTGCAACGTATGACATAATGGGCAACCTCAGATCAGACGCTCTCTGCAACGTATGACATAATGGGCAACCTCAGATCATATGCTCTCTGCAATGCATGACAAAATGAGCAGTCTTTGTCCAGACGCTCTCTACGACGCATGCCATAATGAGCTGCCTCAGATCACACGCTCTCTACAACGCATGACACAATGAGCAGCCTCTGATCAGAGGCTCTCTGCAACACATGACATAATGAGCAGCCTCTGATCAGACGCTCTCTGCAACACATGACACAATGAGATGCCTCTGACCAGACGCTCTCTACAACACATGACATAATGGGCAACGTCAGATCAGAAGCTATTGGTAGCGCGTGGCAAAGTGAGCAGCGTCATGTCAATAGCTATAGATTGACCACGGTGATTCGAACATAATGACCATGATGGTTGGAATAGGTTTTACCATGTTGATTGAAATATATTGACTATATTGACAATAATATATTAACCAGGATTATAGGAATAGGTTGACCCTGTACATCGGAATAGGTTGACCAAGATGGTGGAAATAGATTGGCCATGTTGATACGGTTATATGGACCATGATGGCATTAATAGGTTTTACCATGTTGATTGGAATATATTGACTATATTGATAAGAATAGATTAACCAGGATGATAGAAATTGGTTGACCAACATAATAGAAAAAGATTGACTATGATGATTGGAATAGGTCGACCTTAATGATAGGAATAGATTGACCATGATGATAGAGCTATGTTGACCATGTCAATAGGATATATCCATGCCTATATATCTGATGCACCCGAATATTTATAAGGTATGTTCGTCAATCGTCGTGTCCAATCAACGCCGAGGTCATGACCTGAACTGTCCTCTGCTGTGCGTGGCCCGGTCATCAGGTTATGTCGCTGACCTGTTATATGCCCCCTCCGTTTTCTGTGATGTCATCCATAATATCGATATGATATCTTATGACTAGTGACTATGAATCGATCAGCCGATCGGATTCGTTTGGGAGACAGCAGTGAACATATTTAATTTGAAAAATGTTTCCTCACCCATTAGAAACATTCACGAAGCACTCATGACCCATCACCGAAAAACAGTGAAATCATTCCATTAAAAGAAATAGCCACATAAGATATTACTGTGCTATTTTGTTTGTATTCTTGTCTTGTAAGCTTGTAAATTAATGGTTTGACAATGAAAATTTTCCGAGAAGAAGTTGATGTCAATGCTTATCTTACACGCCACGATGCTTATCATTAAGGGGCTCAAAACATTAAATAAAACTTGAGCGCTCAGGTAGCAGTCATATCAAGCCTCATCGACTTCTTGTTTTTTAAACTGTCAACTATCTCAGGACAGGAAACTGCGTTTGTATCAGCATGCGGAAATATGACTGCCGTTCTTTTTATTATTTACATTTAACAAGCTTATAAATTATATCAGGAAACATTGATTTGCTTGCCCTGCAGTACGTTTTAGTAAGGTTCTGAAATCTCATTATGTCATATATTTCATTTTGGTAAGTTTAATGCTAATGGTCACCGTTACCGATTATCAATTGGCGAAGCTATTCCTCTATTCATTCAAATAACAAGTGTTATCAACGCGTCATACAACAGCAACATGGTTCATATCGGCGACACTTCCAGTGAACGCAAGTAGGTTAACTTGACGCACGCAAAAGCCGATGTTTGCTGTCTTGGATGTCCGATCAAAGATCTTGTTATAATAAGATACCTGACACGGACGTTTCGTGGAAGCTAAAATGTAAACAAAAGCGCGTGGCTCAATGGTAAAAGATCCATCGGCGATGGTAATAATGAATTATTTCAGGAAAAACATTGATGCAGCATGAATTTAATCATCATTAACTCTCTCTCTATTTCTGTCTCTGTCTGTCTGTCTGTCTGTCTGCCTGTCTGTCTGTATCTCTCTCTCTCTCTCTCTCTCTCTCTCTCTCTCTCTCTCTCTCTCTCTCTCTCTCTCTCTCTCTCTCTCTCTCTCTCTCTCTCTCTCTCTCTCTCTCTCTCTCTATATATATATATATATATATATATATATATATATATATATTTACACATATATATATATTAAGGTAATTACAACTAAAACTCTCAGTCTTAATAGCTTACTCAGAACAACCACAAATGAAGTGAGATCATTAGCATACATTAGAAGATTAACAAGAAGCACACTAAAACTACACTGAACACATCAATTATTTAAAACCAGAGCTCAATTCATCCGCATAAACACTGAACATATAGGTTGACAATATGCCTCCCTGTCTTATGCCATTTAACACACCAAATTAGCCAGACATTAGTTCTGTCCCATCTTACACACACATCTGATTGGAGTACCATGCAACCAACCATTCTAACAGTATATCCAGGGACACCTTTGTTCGACAAGCTCCACCAATACAATATAAGGTGCAGTAGTCCTATATACTGGTGTGGATTTATGATAGAATAGTCCTTGTGGGAAAATGTCAATGTCTTACGATATTTCTCTCCTAATGGTCCCTTAACTTACAGTTAGCCTCTCTTAGGGAATGATGCAACCTGATGTTCACCATAATACATATTACAGAAACATGACACCTGCATGATTCACAATGGAGTTTCTCTAATGAGACCTCTGTAGCTAGAATGCTTACAACCCTGTCTTTCACTTGCTTACTGTATAATGCTGTGTCAATGAATTTGCGGAAAAGTTCCTTAAGCCTGGATGATGCATCTACTAGTGATTTGCTTGGGACAACGAGCCCTTCCTTTGCACTTCGGTAAATCTTCTGGTCATGTATATCATTGACTGCAGAAATTTTGTTTCTGCATATGGCACACAACTTAATTTCCGTGCAATATAGCCAGAGACATATGCTAGAACATTCACTTCCTGGGTGGAAAGGCCTTTGTCAATTCGAACAGTTACTCGCAAGGGGGGGGGGGGGGGGGGGCCTTAAGTGTATAGAGGTAGTATATGTGTGCCGCGCGACTGGGTATGCTTTTTGGGACTCTCGACTTGTACGACGGGTTTTTGGGCCTCATCCTTGTACGACGGGGTATGTTTTTCACCTTCAATCTGTGCAAAGGGTTATACATTCGCATAATACCATGTACGATGGGGTATGCTTTTGGCCATTTTGACCTTGTACGACGGGTACGGGTTTTCGAGGTCCCGCGGCACACCCCTATCCAGAATAAGGCCAAGTGCCTCCCCCCTCCCCCCCCCCCCCGGGCTCGCAAGTCATAACGATGTTGGTTGGCTGCTGCGCGTCAAGTAGCTTCCACAAAAGTAGAGGGCGCTGCCTACGCGGCGTCACAGCATTTGTCGGGCGAGCTGCCGAGTCGGGTATCTTATTATAACAAGATCTTTGGTCCTATGGTCTCGCCCCAGACGGTTTATATCGAGGCTTGCGCAACTACGAGCTCGCAGTTTAATTCTTCTCCAACGCAGACAGTAGATGACTGTTGGGTCTCCATTCCGCTAGGTTCTAAACAACGTGACGGTATCACCTACCAGACCACTGATATGGCAGTCACTTTCAAGGACAGAGCGTTTTCAGATGATTTGGTATAAACTTATGTTGTATGCTTCGCAGCTATGAGAGTGGTTCGGTTCTGACCTTTGTTAGATTACAAATGTTACTCTGCTTTGAGCGTTGCTCTGTTCTGCTTTTATCAATTAGTTGAGCGTTGATGAAATAAGAAGACACCTTTGTGACAATGGCGATTTGTCATTCAGTCAAGCAATTTAGACTACTAAAAGTAGGTGATTGATTTGTCAACAACTAACCTTGGCATTATTCTGCTAGAGAGACTGAATGACAGGGATAGAATAATAGGGATCAATTGTAGCAGTGCCTTTCGCTGTAAATAAAAGCATGTGCAAATTTGTCTTATTTCGAATTTATTTTCCCGCAGTGCCAATTTTGGAGCAAGAAAATGCAGCCAAGGTCCAATTGTTTATTGTGCAGTGGCACGAAATGCAGAAATATTCCCACTATAGATTGCAAATAAGAGCCATTGTTCTATTAAATCTCTGACATGTAACTTCCGGTGGCAGCTGTAGCGATCATGAACTTTTGATATGCATACACAGCACACCTCAATCACATTTTTTTACCCCACACCATAAAGCATACATGTCTCAATTATTAGTAAATGCCAGGACAAAGCAGGGGTTGGATTAGCTGGGAGTCTGTGGATACAGACCCTGAGAAAAAACTCAGAACCCTTACATGCTCTTACGGGCCCGGTGTGACTCCCGGTTTTTTTACTCACTTATGGAGGCTTCCATATTGAATCAACAACCGACTTGATTTGAAACAGAAAGATAAGCTGATTGCTCTACGCTAAAAAGCTGTTTCCGGATGCTCTACCTTCCCTCTATCAGGGTAGTGTGCTGATAATGGTGGTCAGAATGATGATTGTGATCAGGCTAGTGTGTTGATGATGGTGGTCAGAATGATGATTGTTATCATGGTAGTATGTTGATGATGGTGGTCAGAATGATGATTGTGATCAGGCTAGTGTGTTGATGATGGTGGTCAGAATGATGATTGTTATCATGGTAGTATGTTGATGATGGTGGTCATAATGATGATTGTGATCAGGCTAGTGTGTTGATGATGGTGGTCAGAATGATGATTGTGATCAGGCTAGTGTGTTGATGATGGTGGTCAGAATGATGATTGTGATCAGTCTAGTGTGTTGATGATGGTGGTCAGAATGATGATTGTGATCAGGGTAGTGTGTTGATAATGGTGGTCAGAATGAGGATTGTGACCAGGGTAGTGTGTTAATGATAGTGGTCGAAATGACGATCGTAATAGGGGCGGGTTTTTGATGATGGTGGTCAGAATGATGATTGTGATCAGGGTAGTGTGTTGATGATGGTGGTCAGAATGATTTATTTTGATCAGAACAAAAATTAACAAATATCATCAAATATATTTTATCAGCAACATAATTTAACAGTAATTTATATCAAATTCAAAAGCCTTTACAGTGCGAAACAAACAAATACCACCCCCCCCCCATCGAAACCTGGAGTAGGTAACTTATATAATATTTATACTCAGTAGAAATTATTTCTGCTTAAACAGCCTTACCATTCGAATTATCCTTAAATTACAAGCCACTACAACAACAACATCTTACAAAAGTTAACTGAAGATTCATGTCCGCAATAACTCATCTCAAGTGACCAAAGCGCCTTTAAAAAAGACAGTATGCTGCTGAATGTATTTCAGTTGTATATTCTCTTGATTACTAAATTGTTTTGATAATATCCAAATGTTCACACGCGCAAACAAAAATAATCACAGGGACCAGAACCCCAGCCCCCATGCAAACTACTTAAAGAGCGATATGCGATGATTCCAAATTAATATTTCATTAATGCAGAGGGACCATTCATAAATGCAGACACAATGGTTGTCCCACTGAAAGATTCCAAACCATTCTGCAACATTACTCATTTCAGTTATATAATATATATCAATAGATTTCTTTGATTTGAGTTGCAGAAATGTTACGCATGTGTATGATTAACAGTTCGCTTGAATAACCTTTAACGAAGAAGTTCTGCTTAACCTCGTTCAGACTCTAGTCTAAACCAGAGTCATCAGCTATGTACGCCAGAATCGATCGACTCATTGGCATAACGGAACAGCGCTACTTCTAACATATCCTCCGGCACTCCAGCCTCTATTAGCAACCGTTTAGCGTCTCCTAGTGTGATGTCGGAGGGTCTCACGGTAACAATGATTGCTTTTCGTGTGATATTGGTGGTTCACTACAAACTGGAATCTGTCGACATAGACCAAGGCAAACAATGGGAAATAGTGAGCATACACCTGCTTAAATGACTAGGAAAATCAGAAGTGAAAGTATACACTAAAGGCCATTCACGGGGAGGAAGTACAAATATTGACCAAGTCAAAACAATTGGAAGTAAAAGTTAAAAAGAGAAAATAATGACCAAAGGCATATTATAGGTAGTGTACACATATACCTGGTCATGTAATCGAAAGTGGCATTGGCATGTCCGCGTCGAGAAGTAGAATGTGAAGGAAAGAGTAAATGCCATTCATTGGAAGATGAAGCATAGATCAAGCCGAATAAAGATTGTGATAAAAAGGCCAAAGGTCATCAACAGGAAATGTAATTATTGACCAAGTCGAATGATGGAATGTGAATAAGGTAACAAAGGCCATTCAAAGATAGTTTTAGTATAGAACTGCCGCCAGCATGGATAAAGTGCCAATAATAGGAACTGTAAGTCTAGACCAAGCCAAATAATAGATATTGTGAACACATACCAAAGTCCATCAATAGCAACTGTAAGCCTAGGCCATGTCAATTGATATGACGTTGAGCATGGACCAAAGTACTTAATTGTAACCGTTGCCAAATAGGATGTGCGAGCCTAGACCACGGCAAATAATAGGAAATGTAATCATGGAACTGCTGCTTTTAAACTTATTTGGAAGATATTAACTGGTTCATCAATAACATAGGCGGACGTTTGTGCAGGATGACCACAACAAGCTCATGATGCTTACACACACTTGTTCAATGACCACGAATGGTGCCAAACAACGATAAGACAAATATCAGTAAAAAATAACGCTGAAACACAAAGCATACACGTAAACGATTATGAACAAACCCTGATATGATTGGTGAGAGACGTGCGTGCTCGACGTCATATGCTTGTTGAGGCGGAGCCAGAGGTATTCTCATCCGAACATCTGGTACAAATGCAACACATGATATCGATTCAAATTCACAACTATCGATGAGCAAGAAATGTTTGAAGCATATATAAGAATATGAATGTCATTAGAAATCCCGTGTTGGTTAGATCTTTCCTATAAAACTGAATACTCACGCATATTTCCAATGCCGAGATCTCTGCCATGTTGCCGGATTTGCGGATCGTCTCTCCAATCGTTATGGGGTTCGGTGGCTTGCTGTGGTGCCGAGAGTTTCTCCTCGACACTTGGAGGTGATTCGGCAACTTCCACCTCACGTTCAATGTCAAAGGTCCCTCTCAGGGATCCATGTGATTGTGAGAGGCTCTTTTGAGGATTAGGTAATGCAAGCAGATCATCAGGTAAGCTGTATCTATCATTTAATGACATATGGATACCATCATTGTCCTTGTACATTGGGACGCTTTCAGAATCTGAACAGAGAGATTGGATTGAACTCTTGTGCGAGGGTAACATCTTCGGCTGCAGAGTCTCAGGATAATTTATATTCGAAACACTGTCATATCGTTTCCCAGTTGTAGAATCATTTAAACGGGTGTTTCGCTTCGGTAATAATGTTTGGTCATCATGATGTGGTGATTGCACGGCTACATTCAATAATTCTGTTGGGGAACTGTGGCCACCAGCGTGTAAATTACATGCTAATTTAGCACTGGTTCTGCCATGTGTAGTCCTAAAGAGATGGTTGATATACGACACATCGCCATAACGTCCTTTATCTTGACCACCAGAAGACAAGGATAAATGTTCGTTGTCATGCTTAGTCACACGTTCGTGACTGCTGTTGTGTAGATTGGTGCCGTCAGACTGAGTTAAACTGCTTTGTCTTCCTGAGCTATCGCTCTCATGTTGACCTGGGAGTAGTTTATTGTCTTCCGTGAGTCTCGATCCAGCACCAGAGGCTGTCATATGACACAAATACCGAATTGTCTTGAAAATGTGAACTAAAACTACATACCAGTTGAAAGGGGGTTTTGGGAATGTTTCTCATAGTATTTATTGGTAATCTCAAGGATTTGAACTGCAATAAATGCATATTCCGCCAGCGTCAAATGATACAATTCATGCGCAAACAGAACTAAAGGCCAACACATTAGCTATACCATGAAGTTAGTCATTGTGCCACTTATCTTGTCAGTTATATAAATCAGCTATCATTAGTATCATTTATCAAGTCGAGTCGGTCAGCCATTAGTATCAGCAATCAAGTCAGGCATTGGTATCAGCTATCCATTGAGGCATCAGTATCAGCCATCAAGTCAAACTTTAGTATCAGAAACCACGACAGTAAGCAGTATCAGTTAGTATCAGTCAGTTAATGCCAGCAAAATGATTGGCCGCATTCTGCAACCAAGAACAGGGACGAACATAAGAAGTTAATTATCCGGCACTGCAATAAATGCATATTCCGCCAGCGTCAAATGATACAATTCATGCGCAAACAGAACTAAAGGCCAACACATTAGCTATACCATGAAGTTAGTCATTGTGCCACTTATCTTGTCAGTTATATAAATCAGCTATCATTAGTATCATTTATCAAGTCGAGTCGGTCAGCCATTAGTATCAGCAATCAAGTCAGGCATTGGTATCAGCTATCCATTGAGGCATCAGTATCAGCCATCAAGTCAAACTTTAGTATCAGAAACCACGACAGTAAGCAGTATCAGTTAGTATCAGTCAGTTAATGCCAGCAAAATGATTGGCCGCATTCTGCAACCAAGAACAGGGACGAACATAAGAAGTTAATTATCCGGCACTCACGTGCTACTGCATGGACCTCAACTACATGTATATCGCTCTCGTGTTGACCTGGGAGTAGTTCATTGGCTTCTGTGAGTTTCGATCCAGCACCAGAGGCTGTCATATGACACATATACTGAACTGTCTTTAAAATGTCAAATTAAAGTACACACCCGTTCACAGATGCTAAGGGAATGTTGCTCAAATTAATAAATGGTAATCTCTAGGGTTTGAACTGCAATAATTGCATATTCCGCCAGTGTCAAATGATACAATTCATGCGCAAACAGAACTAAAATGCGAACACATTAGCTATACTGTGACCGTCCTTATCAATTAGATATTATGTAATAACTGCAGAATGCGTCGTCAACCAGTGTGGAGTCATAATGCACCCCCCCCCCCCCCCCCCCCCCCCCCCCCCCCCACCTTAAATACCTAACCGTGATATCTGAAAAACGGCCACTATCCAAATTAAATAGTCCCGGTGTAGCAAGTAGAGCCCTTTGAAGTTATCATTCCCAACCCGTCAATTCACATAACAATTAACATCAGCCCGTTTGATCTTTAATTAAAGCTAAAGGTGATTGTACCTCCACGCTTGCTGACGACGACATACATTTGTAAAAATACCTCCGTCCCCAGAAGTTAAAAACACATTCAGCATTGGGGCAACGAAACAGTCACCGTCGTACGGACCTAGTTGGAAGGCCAACTCCGTACGGCACATAGTAGTTTGGAATTCCAGCTCAGCAGTAGCCTCTGGACATCACCAGAGTTACTCCATACCACAGTTTTGTAATATATATATATATTCGGACTTACGGGATACGGAATTCGTACCCCATCATTCAGAAATAAACCTCCTTTTTTCTAGTTACCATTCAATTGACGTCTCATCTTCATCACTGCGACCATAAACAGTACCGACGTTCACGGTGAAAATTGGTGGAGAAATCCGGAGTGATCACCTTTTGGCTGATCACAGGAAAGTCATCTTCAAAAACTAAGGTATGTCTGGACGTTTAGGCTACCGACGCCACGGACAACCCTGGCCAGGTCCTATGCCTTACTACCTGACACCGGCTACCTCATCGCAGAAACCCCCAAGTGCGACACCATGCCCTAAAACAGCCCCGACAAAGAACAAGTCGCCAAGCCAACGCCGACGGGATCAAGCACGCCTGGAAACGTTCTTGACGAAGAAGAAAAGTGAGATCAGCCTACCATTCCATTCAGTCCCGGCATCCGACTGGATGGAATGCGTAAATACAAGCGCCCCAAGAATGTACCATAAAAGAGATACTCCAAGACAACACAAGAAGGAACGTGACCTGGTGAGTGAGATTGACGGATTGAAAGACCAATTACTAGACGCCCAAATTCAACTTGAAAACATGCGAGGTATGCTGCGAGGACTATTGGTCAAAAACACATCTGCTTCGGAAAAGCTGGAAAGGCTACAAGACGATAATCGAACACTACGCGAACAAATAAATATGTTGGAAAGGACTCAAACTCTTACCGATCAATTAAGAGACCTCCACAGCAGCCTAACACAGGACAGTCAAGCGCCAGTTACAAGTGTCATGAACGGTAGTCACGGATGGAAATCTAGATATGATGCACGGTCCCAAATGTGCGCTTACTGTAATAATGTTGGTCACACTATTTCTCAATGCAGGAGTCGTAAAAGAGACTATTGTTACCGCTAATGTTTTTTTTTGGTGTCATTCTATGTCATTAATGTTTAATAGTATAGGTTAATTGATTTTTGTTCGTATAATCTATTTGTGAACGATTTGTTGTAGACTTGCGGGATACGGAATCCGTACCCCATCATTCAGAAATAAACCTCCTTTTTCTAGTTACCATTCAATTGACGTCTCGTCTTCATCACTGCGACCAGAAAGACTTCCACAACCACGGTGAAAATACTATAAAGTCAGTCATTGTGCCACTTATCCTGCCATTTATAGATATCAGCTATCATTAGTATCATCTATCAGGTCATACTGTAGCATCAGTGATCGAGTCAGTCAGTCATTAGTATCAGATGTCAAACCAGTCATTAGTATCAGCTATAAAGTCAGGCATTGGTATCACCTATCAATTGAGGCATCAGTATCAGCTATCAAGTCAAACTTTAGTATCAAAAATTACGACAGTAAGCAGTATCAGTTAGTATCAGTCAGTTAACGCCATCAAAACAATTGGCCACATGCTGCAACCGAGAACCAGGGACGAACATAAGAAGTTAATTATCCGGCACTCACTTGCTAATGCATGGAGCTCAACTGCATGTGGAGAGTATCTCACCAAGGATCGCAGGGATTCGTTGCGTTCACCTTCATCCCCCTGATTATCCACTTCTATAATACATATTATAATAAAATAACACACAAAACCTCGTTGATCAATTTCCTGTTAAGATCATTATTCAATGTTAACCCGTTTATTCTACAACACACAATGTCATGCAATGTTTATAGTTTAAAATCAGGTCAAAAACCTGTTGTTATTTGAGTTTGAGCTGATGCATTTGCAGATATTTCCCCCAATCCAGTCGAATTATTTCGTCTTCTGGTATAATATTCATTGCGGCCACAACACCCAAGGAACGATCTGGTCGATTTGCAGCCTGGATTCGTTAAACATATAACAAACAAGCAGAACATAGCAGCGCACGCAAAATGTAGGCAGATAGTATATCGATATTTTAAAAAAATGTGTAACTTGTTCCATTAATAAATAACATATGCCATTAATTTAGAACGTATTGCATACGTGTATGACGCGTTCCATTAATGTATAACGTGTTCTATTAATGTTTAGCGTGTACCATTAACATGCTTGAATTGATATGACCTTGAACACGAACAGGCGTATTCTATCGAAAATTAATTGGCTTTACCTGTATCATAATTTTGTGTATAAAGTTAATGCAGATTTAGGCAGGGACACTAGCAATGATAATCAAATAAATTTCAGGGATAATGATGATATTGCTATTGAATTAAATGCATGATGATGATTGACATACCTTTAAACTTGGTTTTCCTTTTGAATAAAAAACCGCTAAAAATCTACAAAGATAAATATCAAATAATCAGGGATTGATTCATAGATGTACATTGACAGTGATATGTGTTTAATAAGACTGCACATTGGTAACCATTTACATACAATTTTCAAATAACACATTAATGTTAATTCATGCAGTACAATTTCACATAATGATAAAAGGCATCAAGCAGATTATACACATAAATATATAAATATACGTCCAGGGGCGTCGCCAAAGGGGGGGGTGTAAACTTACATGCTCAAACCGACAGTCCGCGTCACAGTCGGCGAAATCCTGTCCAGTCGGCAAATTGAAGGTTCTGCGCCAACCTATGGTGGCGCTACGCTTAGATAGTCATCCCGCAGTCGGCAAAATTGTAGTTACACCCCCCCAACCAAATCACCCTGGCGACGCCCCTGTATACGTCAAACTTACATGCTAGCAACGAACATGACTAAAAACACCACCGCGAGAGCTCCAAAAGCCAGACTTGTATCGTCAGAAGGTGGGTCGGCGGTTAATAACCCTTTAGTTGTTGTAACATATGATAATTCTAATGTGATTAAGCTTCCATTAGGTTTCTCAACGATTCCTCTGTACACATCTGAAACCAGACAGGTGATTATTGCATGTTGAAGGTAAATATTGAATGTTTCATATAAATCAACGATTGTTAATCTACGAAATCTGCAAATCAAAGGTCAACATCGCATCAGAATGCGCTTTTGTGGTATATGAGACATACCGTTACAGAATATCTTGCAGTCGGGAAAATGTCTAATGTGGTATGCGTCACACACTGTGTGACAAGGCTTGCATCTGAGATCTGTCGTGTCACAGAACATCGGGTTGTCAAGAGTGTCATCACACCCTTCATAACAATAATTTGTGCATACTGGCGTATTCCGCTTTGCTTCACAGTATTCATTTTCCCGACATTTGACGTTGTTATCAGGTCCACACAGGTCTAAGCTAAAACTTCCCGGTCTCTGTCACAGTACTCAAACTGCCCACATTTGGTGTTGTTTCCCGGCCCACATCTATCTAGGCACATTCCCAAATTTCTATCGCAGTGTTGCATGACATTGCAAGTAATCGTGTCATTCTCTCCACAAAGATCAAGGCAGTCTCCGTGATATCGGTCACAGATCTGATGGAGTTTACACCCGGGATGGATGCCACATTTCTGTAAGCATTTACCGCGTTCCCTGTCACAGTATTGTGTAACCTCGCAAGTAGCATAGTCATTTGCTCCGCATAGGTCGCGACATTGGCCTTGTTGTTGGTCACAGATCTGATGGAAGTACACATCTGGTATTGTTACCGCATTTATCTAAGCACTGGTAATGCCTGACATTGTAGTATTGTTTCTTATTGCACAATGCACTAGAGCTACATACAGAGCACACAAATAAATATACTTGTTAATGACGTTATTGCAGCATTGTGAAAAGTAAATTTGATAAGATACACGTGCTCATCCGGAGATAATATGTGATGATGATGATGAGGTTGAATTCGAGATACGCCTTATGTAGAGCAACCGCTTATATGAATAATAAGGGTTATATGTCAATTCAAAATGAAATACAAGATATATAGAAACCGAATCATTATCTTTGTTTGGCAAAGTGATTGAGATGCGATATCAATATAATCAGTGTAAAGCTAATTAATGTTACTAGTGAATAACATGCAACAGTCAAATAGTGGATTCGACACAGTATGGCTACCTAGTGGCTGTTGGTGCTGCTGTTGTAGGTATAGTGCAGGGCATGAAGAGTGTAAAGGTGATGACGTAGAGCCGAACTAGACACACTGACATATTGGTGACAGCTTCTATAACCACACACAGCAAATAGATACAATAGATTAGAAATTTACCCATGAGGATACAGACCAGACCAGACAACACACGCCACAGAGATGCTATCAAGTTCTATATGAATGAAATAAGTACAATCTTCACATCAGCCACTGAATAGCAAATGATGACCATTGTATTGAAGGAATAAAAGTTAAGAATAAATTAGTTCTCCACATCTACTATGCGATCGTTTGCTAGGCTTAACGGTGTCAGACAGGTAAGTACCGTATAGCCACTTTTGAGAGGCCATCAAGCACCTGTGCCTGGATCAGTCATTACACAATTTGTCCATTGATCATGCCAATACAAGATTAAGTGACTTAATCATGGATAAGCAACTGTGGGTTATCAATAAGGCTTAATTGATATTCCAACAGACACTTGAATCACAAAACGCAATCTTCTCTAGCTCGTAATATTAAACATATCTAAATAGAGATATATAGATGTATCTCTGAATGAGAGACATATTACAACTTGAGTGCCTGTCGTTGGTGTCAGACAGCAGAGCATTATGGTGAAATTAGGATTGGTCAGAATATGACACTAGAGAATGGCATCAGAGGGTCTTAAGCTCAATGACCTGACATTTATACAGATATGAACAAGTCCATATCGCCTGCTACCGAAACCAGAGTCCGTATGATATAAGCACCCGCAGGACGTAGAAACTAGTCGCTGGTTCCCTGAAGCTCTACCTTCCCTAAACATTATCACCAATGAACAATAAAACAATAGCTAACAATAACAAATAATAAGGTAAAAATTAGATTAGTATATCGAGAGTAAATAACATGGCTTTTTTTATAATAATTGAAGACGACCTACAGTATTTAGCATGGAGCCCCAAGGAATGAGCAAAGATCAACTTAACTTAAAGAATCAATCGCAAATTTCTCACATGTACAAGCAAACTCAAAAATATCCCGCTCACACGCATTAACACCCTATGCACACTGTAAATGCCAATTTAAAACTGTAAAAACGTTTTCGGCCATTTTGTTAGGGACGAAATTTTCTGCCACCGATTCACAATGCTGGTATCGATGATTTTGGAAACATAGTGCGTGTTTCACATGCACTGTATGTTCAGTAATTCTTGATAGAATATGTGTTGTGCTGTGTTATATTGCACAAATTGCCATGTGATCTTTGTTAGAAGTTGTAATTAAAAGACATGTTTGTCAATAATGCCCACTATTACTGTGTTTGTATTGATCCGCTAACGAACTTCCTGGCGGGCCTTCATTTCGAAATTAAAACTAAAGCACAACGCACGCATTTTTGTTGCTCTAAGTTCGAAAGCTCCCAACACACTTTTTGTGAGATCATTGTACTATTGTTACTCTTTATTTGAACTGCTTTATTTTTACAACATTATCCTGTAAACCTTGCTGATTCGATTTGTTGAGATTTACTTGGTATAAAAATAAATATTTGCGTGTCTGTGCTTTGTAACTCAAAGGTTTCTGGAATTGTTTCTATTTTGTGTTTACGTCCAGTTTCACGGCACTGTCAGTGAGTTATGAATAAAACAAATTCAGGACAACCGTTTTTTACGTTGGTACTTGGGGCAGCAACACACACAATGTCATCACCTACATGCACTGAAACACCCCTCACTTGCACAAAGCCATCCGTTTAATGCACCAAATTATACTTCACAAACACTTCAGCACCCACACACTCACAGGCAGTCTTCAGATCATCGCCTATTAATATATATTATTGTGTTTCTATCTACGAACGTGATTGAGTTTGTACACGCTATACAAACATCGTGGTAACAATTATTCCACATATAGATTACCTGACATTGATGATTGAGTATCATTGCTTTGTGCATTCTAAATAATATACTCGGATGACTTTTCACACCAAGAGGTTATCACAATGCAAAGCTAGAGATTGTGTATTTCGGCGACTGGGTAGGTAGAGAAAACACTTGAGCGTACGATTGTGGAGTATGCTGCCTCGCAGACCACCCAAGAGCCGCCACTTGACGGGCGCGAAAGCGGGTGTGATGAGCAAATGCTATTGGCATACCAACGTCGTATTTGTTATGGAAATACGTGTCAAATTGTGTCTCTTAATACAATGGTCAGAATATGAGGTTGTTATATGAGGGTGTAAAATTTTACGCGTAAGCTGATCAGGGAAATCGGATTATTTTATGCGCATGTGTTCCATAGTTTTCATTGGCTGATACAGCTGCAAAAAAAGGATGTACCAACATTAACATAGGTTTACGCGCTTAAAATGAGGCAATTTAACCCGAACTGAAACACAGACGGATTCACATTATTTATTTCAAAACTCTTCATCACACTTGTGTACCAGTGTACATTCAACGCATGCGACGATGTCAATCGAGGAAGAAATACCACGACGAAATGGGGGGGGGGGGGGTCCCGCTCTGCGGACCAGAATTCACTACCCCATGCCGAGTTTACGAATAATGTGACCGCAAAAAACGACTTGCGTCAGCTACTGCTATGAGGAATGTGTGGAGGGGAACTTGCGACCAACACGGACCTAAATGCAAACCGTGCCATTGGATCTAAGACGACTACCGTAGGAGACACGAGAGCGACTGCCGGATACACTGCTATGGTAAAAACATGTCCATGGTTATGGTTTTTCGACACACTCTTAAAGCCCCATCCTTACCCCATCAAACACATCAATGCCCCAAGCCCTCACTTCATGTCTACTTGCTGACTTCTGGCTTCTCGATACTGGTTCTACCAAACGTCATTCAAATGTACAAGTTTGAAGTGCAGCGCAACAAATGAAAAGTCCTTCAATAGCATAAAAAACAGCAGAGCAGACACGGCGTGAGGCACGTGACCTCTGGCCATTATAATTCACCAATATATATATATATATATAAATATACACAAATGTATATATATTTATATATATATATATATATATATATATATATAAATAATATATATATATATATATATTTATATATATATATTTATATATATATATATATATAAATTCACACAGAGACATTAGACAATCGAACGCATAAGCACACGCGCACATCCGCTAGCCTACATATATGTATATATATATATATATATATATATATATATATATATATATATATATATATATATAATATATATATATTATATATGTGTGTGTGTGTGTGTATATATACAAATATACATATATATACATGTATATAGATATTATATATATACATGTATTTATATTTATATATATTTATACATATATGTATATATAATTACATTTAATTATATGTATGCATATATATGCATATATATATATATATATATATATATATATATATATATATATATATATATATATATATATATATATATATATATAGATATATGAATATACAAATATGGATCAATTTATGTATATGTGTCTATAAGCTTGCTTCCGTGCTCGTGTGCTTTTGAATGTCTGTCTGTGTGTGAATATATATTAATATATATGTACATAAAAACATATATATGTGTATATTAATATATCTATGTAAATATCTAAAACATATATATACATGCATATATATATGTATATATATAATTAAACGTAATTATACTTGTACATAAATATTTAAATAATATATATATTATATAAGCATACAGACATTATTCAAACATACTAACAAATCATTCTGCGTGGAATCCCGTAAGAGTCCCAGTGACTAAAGGAGGTTAATATGTATTGACAGCTCATTTCATGAGGTTTTTACCTGTTTTTACATCGGCATGCAATGCGGATGTGTCTACAGTTATTGTTTGCTGCTTGAGCACTTTATACATGTATTGTGATGGCACATCGGATGCATAAGAACGAACACAGTAAAAATAAAGCCCTACCTGTCGTAGAAAATCGTGACTTACAATGCGTCCAACAAGTTCGGTCATCGTGTTTGTATAAACATCAACATTGATTCCCACTTCCTTAATTCTCAGAAAGAGAATGTCTATTCCCAGCTAGTAGTTTATAGCCAAACTAAAACTAACCAGGAAGTTGTTATCATGTCGCATTTGGCCTGAATTCACCTGGCGGAATTTACCGAGTATTTACGAGAGCCGACTGTCGACGATGTTCAACTGGTGTTTTAGACGTGTCATACAAATCACCGTGTGAATCAGTATACGACTGACGCAGTTCGTCACAACCGCCAAGCTGATTATTTTAAATGCTTCAGCTCAGGAACGAATAATATCTCTATTTTCGCAGGGAAGAGAGGCATGGCAGAGCTTCCAAAACGCTTCTAGTTCATAAAGAACATACCATAACAAGTGGTGCTAGCAGAAGACAATACTATGGTATCCTATCCTTTAAAGGTAAGATATGTACTTTCAAAAAGGTCGACCCACCTTATCCGTAGAGTTTATTAAACCAATGATCTGTGTATAAGAGCAGTGGATATTTCTCACTTGAATTCTCGTTACAGCGGCTTGGGCGAACCTGATGACGGACAATGCATTAATAATGGTTTTGCTGATACAAGCAAAGAGTTTATAGCTTTGCTAAGAGAGCTCACTCGAGGCTTCCGCCCGATGAAATATGTGAAGACGCCACCTGTTTACCGACGCGTTATTGTCATAGTGTCTCTTAAAACCGCATGGAATGCTGTGTTTATTTTATAGCTGTAGTCGCCTCGACCAATCAGATGACTCTATATCTTTAGCAGCCACCGAGCCCCGAGACGTTGAATCAAGAGTCCTATGTGCTTTTTGTGGATTTCATGGTATCGTCGCCTGATGTCGGGGGTGTCTTTCGAGTAATTTCATAATCGTCACGCAGCTCAGCGTACCTATAAACTCGAGACCTTCACACCCCCTGACATGCCAAAAATGTTTATGTCGACCCCAGGCCATTTCCCTCGCTTGATACATTTATTGACAATCTAAAACTACCATCAACAGTGCAGACATGAAAGATCGAGGATCGTAAACTGCGCAGACGCTGTAACAGGCGAACTGTTTTCCATAATTTATCAAGCTGACATTTATTTAGTAATTGCTATTTTCGCTAATCAGAACTCGATATTTCTTTGCCCCGGACGACGGGCAGACGATCAATGAACTTCGGGTACAGTAAACCGGCTAAACGGCTAAAATAGTCGAAAAAAGTACCCTTTAGGGTGACAAATCTCAATACGGATGGCTTTGTGAGGTAGAAGAACATGTTCCCAATGGCTATGGGGCGCGCCAGGCTCGTAAACGGGACTAAAGATGGTTTAGGCGAGATTTTTGGTGAGCTTGTGGCGAAATTGTTGTCCCCCTTTGGTTTATGTATACATAGAAGATAGCGACCGGCAGGCCAATGCAAATCCCTGTGGGTGCGACCATAAAATCAAATCAAGTCATGTGCTATGTTTTTTTGCCACATTAAGGCTTGATTTATAGCAGCCGAGCAGATAATTGTGTTTATCCAATGGCAAAACCGGGACAAAGAGGCGAATTAACATAATAATCTCTGAGCGCTCGCCGTGTTGATCTCGCGGCAAGTAACGATGAGAACTTAAAATTGAGTTTAATTCAGTGTTTGACGCAGCTAATAAAACAATTCCGAAGTGCTCAAAACAAAAAACAAATACCTTAGTGCGCTCAAGATGATGCGGAAAGGAAACTCAAGTAAAAATAAACTGGTAAACGAGTAATTGATTTTTGAAAGTAAGTGAGCTAGGTGTTGCTTGGTTGAAGTGTTTTATTTGCAATAGCAGTGGCAATTAAGCTCTTTTAATATCAGAGGAGTGTCAACGGCAATATACAACATGGGACGTCGTATCAAGCTTTTTAAGTAACTATTTCAAATCACGATGCTCTTTTTTCGAAAAGGTTGCTTTCATATTCTCCCAAGCGGAATACACATAGCATGGTGAGTAAGAACTCATTGGACATCAACCAAAAGTACCTGCCCTGGACCGATTCCAATATCACACAATCACTAACAATCTTATGACTATACACAAACCTTATAGCATGAGAAATCTGATTTTGACTCACCAGTTTCTAGATGTATCACGAGCATATTCGTTGTAAAAGTTGTAAAGAACGACTTAGACCCTGCGTATGATTGCATTGTTTACAAAGCGCGCTTCGGAAACATGGCTCTTAGCCAAGTTGAAGAAGGTTTACGGGGTTTTCCGACACTGCGTATCGATTAACCAAAGTATTACCACGTCATAGCAAACAAAATCTTAGGAACATTGCACCAGTTTCAACGTTTCGGCATAGTCGTCTATACAAAAGCCTTTTAAGGGATAGCTTTAACTTATCCCGGAGGTGATAAGTATAACAGCTGACAAAACAATCACCATATTTTGCCTGAGTGTGAAACCTCACATCAACAAATGTGTCAGAATAGCTAAACCCTGCGCAATATTGGTGTGGTGATTGGCGAAACCACACCAGAAAATATATTATGTTAATGCCGCAATAAAGTCCCGCACCTCGCCGCATGGTATTCGCCAGTCAAATTGTGCTACAATGGGCGAGGTTAGAGTTTGAGTGAGTGTTATCTGGTCGCGGACTGACCGCACAAGGAAGTACGTACCTCAAACAATTAGTACTTCGTTCCCAGTACAGCGCACCTTGATTGAGGTAAACATGACAGTCGTTTTATGACATTAAATTCTGAAATGTGATTGGCTTTGAACGATTTAATTATGCAAATATATTACGGCCTCAATTTGGAACCAAATCTGTTGTTGTGAGCAATATCGGACATTCACTAGATGAGTTTTCACTTCCATTATACAACAGCGGCTGCAAGTTTTTCTGCGTTCATGGATAAAATTTTGTACACAGATCAATATGGCAGAGGTAAGGTCTATGTTATCTCATTTGCAGTATATCATCTTATTACACATAACATGGTATTCAAAATTCTTTGGCATATTGATGAGCTATCGTTAATAATGTAACACCCCTGTTGAATGATTTTTCTGAACTAATGGCGGACTGATGCTTTCGGACTTAAATCGTAGTTTGGTGTAGCCATAGTCTGATAGTAGATCGTATACATATATAAGAATGACACTTGATTCAAACAACCGAACCGCAGGTCGAATGTAGCCTTTCCTGGTGGTGTTATATAAGATAATTTGTTTTAGAATTTTGAAACCTCGTACATATGAAGTGACAAAGCCCAACGCGGACGGTAGTATACATATAAATAAATTAAACGTCTTGCACAGGTTGAAGTGACAATGCCAATAATCCAACCACATATGATTTAGTCTGTTTGTAGAGGGTAAATATAAAAAATATCACAAGAATTGCTAGTTTGTGTTGGGTACATAAACATTGATTATAATATTAAATAATATGTATTTGAAGCTGCCTAGACAGTGTCTGAATTACTTTTTATCCAGAATTGAACAGCTATTGGCCATGCCATTTTTCAAACGGTGGGCTTCTGAAAGCCTTCATTCACAATGGGGATGTTCGGAAACTGGAAACCTGAAATCAAAAGTTCCTAGTGGCGTCAAAAAAAACCTGTTGGATTTGGTTGGAAAAAAAAGAATCTGTTCATTACACACAACTGCTCCTAAGTTTTGTCAATCATGTATTGACAAAGTGGATGAAATCTATCCAGACTTGAACATTCCTTCAGCCGTTAATGATGAGACATTGCAGTCATCTTCTAAGACGCTGACAGTTGATTTGAACTCTCTCAACCAAGAAGCAAGAATGCAAATTGCACATGATCTCGCACAAGCAGAGAACAATAAGTGCAAGTCCCTCGCTTAAGCAATGTCCAAAGACAAAAATCTGGACACACTGGTTATCTGAATACTAAAGAATTTAACAGTGAGCCCAGAGTCATTAAGCCATTTTTGTTGGGCTTGGTTCATCATCCTAGGCCATCTGTGGAAGGAGAAACAAGTTCCCACTTCTGTGTGCAAAACTGCTATCAGATGAGCAAGAGTGTGGAATCTGTTCTCAGCCTAAGTGCAGTGAACCTTACACTCCCATCTCACTTCCGTGAGTCAGTAGTTTTGTACACACTTACAGGAAGTAGACTGGCCTTAGAAATGCTCGGATTAGGTGGGGCTCATGCTTCATATCAAAGTGTTAAATCGTGGTTGGCAAGTCTTGCATCTTCCCCTCTTTAAGTACCAGTAGGAGATTCGATACCATGATACGCGCATCACAAGCAACGAAAAGCCTTCTGTTCATGTCCTACAGGCAGTGTATGTGAACCCATGTTCTTACGAGTCTGTTGCTACAGTGCTTAGAAACATCGGCCAAAACGTTGAAGTGTCAAAATAGTCTTTCAAGGGAAAAACAAGCCAAATACATGGAGTCATTCACAAATCATGAAGCTGAAGCCGAAAACAAATAGGCTGTACCACCATCATTTATGGAATTTTCAGTGTTTGTCACCCAAGAGGAAAGAAAATGCTACATGGCCATAGAAAACCGAACCAAATCAGAATTGAAAGTGATGGTTACAGAAAATATGAAAAAAATGCTTATCGATGATGATGTGAACAAGTCCAAAAACAGACCAACAAAGACCAAGATACTTAACTTATATTATGAAAATATATGTGAATGATCAGGAAAATGGTCTGGATACCAATGCCACTGATGAGGATTGTTAATGTCATCTCTGCTTATCCAACTGTTTGTAAAATCCTCACCATACTTAGTTTTATGTACCCATTGTCTCCAGCAATAGGTGGTGCAGGGAAGCCTTGGGGTCTGACAGGGGGTCTGACAGGGTCAGGAGATACTGTTGGGGAGCCAAGGTGTGAGACAGGGTCCTGGAGGAATGTCAGGGATTCTAAGTGTAACACAGGATCAGAGGGGACAGTCAGGGAGGCTAGGGTTGAGGGAGGATCAGAGGGGACTGTCAGGGAGTCTAGGGTCAATGGAGACTGTGGGTGAGTCTGGTTGGGAGACGGGGTCTATTGGAACTTTGAGGGAGCCTGGGGGTGTGATAGGGTCGGGGGATACTGTGGGGGAGCCAATGGGTGAGACAGGATCAGAGAGGACTGTGAGGGAGTCTAAGGCTGAGACAGGATCAGTGGACACTGCGGAGGGACTGTGAGGGAGCCTAGGGGTGTGAAAATATCAGCACAAGCCGTGGGAAAGTCGAAAGCCCAATTTGAATTTCGGTTACATCTTGGGGGTCAGGGTGGTGATGACCTCTTGCAGTCTCCAGAACTGATTTTGGTTGGCGTTGGAAAGTCCACCAATGGATTACCATCTTCAGTAAGTTATTGACTGGAGCTTATGCTCTGTCTGTGATGGGTGTACCATCTTGTCTATATACTCAACTAAACATTTGCCACCACACTGCTGAACACGTTCATAAGACTATGTGCATATTGTCCTCTTTCTCTCGTTTCTGCTGGGGCATTCGGTACCATCATATATGTATGCAATAGGTATTTTACCTGCGTGGTGTTTCCATTTGGGATCCTTGAAAGTTTACGACCACTGTCCACATTGCTTTGCAAGTAATTGTAATAAAGCATATTAAATTACAATACAACCTGATTGGTTGATTTTGTGAACAATTCATTCCATATCTGTAAAACCTTAAGTATGCTAAAGTGATAATGTTCATTACATATGTAATGATGCTCGGTACCATCTGTAAAAACTTAAATAATAACATTCAATTAAAACAACTTTTCAAAAGCTCAAACAGAACAGGCCAACAAAACCATGAAAACTTACTGTTGTGGTGTTTTCTTGGCCATTCTATTGAATATCAAATACATGGTTGCTTTGTAATTCTATTTGAGAACACGCGAGATTTGTAACAATCATGGTACGGCGTACATAAGTCACAACTATGCAATACAATTTTCGCGAAACTATATTTCATCAAATATGGACAAACTATGCTCCGCAAAAAGTATCACCTCAGTATCATCGCAGATCAGACGTTCTCTGCAACGCATGACACAATGAGCCGTCTCTTATCAGACGCTCTGAGCAACGCATGACAAAATGAGCAACCTCTGGTCAGACGCTTCCTGCAACGCTTGACAAAAAGAGAAGCCTCTGGTCAGACGCTCTCTGCAACGCTTGACACCATGAGCAGTCTCAGATCAGACGCTTCCTGCAAAGCGTGACACAATGAGCAGCCTCAGACCAGTCGTTCTCTACAACGTGTGACACAATGAGCAGCAAGACGCTCTCTGCAACGCGTGACACGGTGAGCAGCCTCAGATCCGACGCTGTCTACAACGCATGACACAATGAGCAGCCTCAAATCAGACGCTATGTGCAATGCATGACGCAATGAGCAGCCTCTGACCTGACGCTCTCAGCAATGCTTGACAATATGAGCAGCCTCCGATTAGACGCTCTCCACAACACATGACAGTGAGCAGCATCATATCAATAGCAATAGGTTGACCATGTTGTTAGGAATAGGTTTACCATAATGATTTAAATAGAATGACCATGATGATCTAATTTGGTCGACCAAGATTATAGGAATTGATTGACCATGATGATAGGAATAGATTGACCATGTCGATTGGAATATATCAACATGGTCGTGGTTTGGAAAGTGAATAGCTAACAGCAATTTCTGTCAAAGCATCTCTTCAGCCACGACTGATCTATAGATATATTTCATGTACATATTTCAAAATCGTGTTGAATATGGACGAGATATCTGCGGATGGCCTCCACAACAATGGAGCTACATCTTTCAGTCAGTTTAGAGTAAGGCCAACGTCTAAACCCCTACGCAACCCTTCAATCGTCGACCAGCTGAGACCATTACTACCTTCCTACGTTCTCCAAAGTATAGAGATCCTCTTTTTGAACCGAAACTGTCTGATACACTCTTCTTCGCTCACAGTCTCCAAGTTAAACCTCTTCCACCTTTTACGCCCTGCCTCATCCTCCAATAAATCAACGTACATCAGAACTGCTTCACTTTCTCTGTCACTATGGAGAGATTCAATGATAATAAAGTGTTCGTAGTTAATTGTTGTCGACACCAATTGCTACATATCTTTACTCACGTACACCATGACTTATTGTCGCGATTCAGGCTGCCCAACACACTAAGTTGGTATTCGCTTTGTCATTGGCTCGCAGGGGCTAAACAACATGAATACTGCCATCCAGACAATGTTGAATGCTATCGAGCATATAAACTTCCACGAAACCTGCATTTCTTACTGACCATGACAATGCAACTTTATCTTGACTGGGACATTGATACATTTGGTATATTTCAAACAAATTTACGGGTCACTGTGTAAAATCGAGAGTCCTCTTTTCATATCGCCTGCAATTAAAACCAGCGTTCGTATAATATTACAAGCCGCGGGTATAGTAACTAGTCGCTCGTTTCCTGATGCTCTACCTTCGCTTGATTAGCTTGGGATTGTGATCAGGGTAGGTATTGATGATGACTACAAACACATGGTTTCTCACTTAATCTAAAACACCTCGGACGTTGTAGCTGCGAATTCAACAAAGTTTGTTAAACTTGACCAGCTGAAAGGAAAGTAAATTATTAACCAATTTTTGCCCTTCCTAGAATCACTACAACGACTATTCCCCGAAATCACGCTGAAAAGGCATTTTCCCTGGCATCTATGCAACAACTTAAAATCGTGCCCATTATAGAGACTAGCACAAACAGTGGAATTCTAAAGGCGAGTTCAATTAACGATATTCTAGTTAAAAGTTTAAAAACTCAATTATAATAATGTCACCTGGTGCTTATTGACAGAAAAACCTTAGAAAGAGAGCTTTGACACCATATAACCAAATATATTTTAATAAGAACACAATTTAACAAATTTCACAGTAATTTGTGTCAAATGCAAAAGCCTTTAGAGTGCGAATCAAGCAAATAAAACCCGCATCGAAACCTTGAGTAGGTAACTATTATAAGATTTATACACAGTAGAGGTTATTTCTTAAACAGCCTTATCATCAGAATTATCGCTTAATTACACGCCACTACAGCAACATCTTCAAACTTATACACAAAGGTAAAATAGGTAGTGCACATAGCGGCTTAGCTATAAATGTAAGGATTGAAATAAGGTTCAAGGTCATAGATACTCATACACATTATTCTTTACACAGCTTGACGGACAGTAATACTATATGGGAAGGTTTATTTATAGAAGCAATAATCCCACACCATTGTCCAAACCTATCAAATAAAGTTATGATAATAGGTAATATATATAGACCACCCAAAGATGTCCTTCTAAATTATGAAACATTTATTAATGAGATGGATGAATTACTATCACGATATCAAAACAAGGCGCAAGATATTATAATATCTAGTGATTTTAACATCAACCTCTTGAAAATAAATGATAAACATATTTGCAAAGACTTCTTAGAAATGATCCTAACAAACGGATTTGTACCAACAAAAACCTTTCCAACACGCTTTTCACTAACTAGTAAAACATTTATTGATAATATGCTATGTAAACTTTCATAAAATATTTTATTCTATGCAGGAATTCTGATTCACGGGATATCAGACCACCAACCATATTTCATATCATTAGAAAACATGCAGTCATTAAAGTTTGATGATAATTGTATTTATACCAGAAGAATCAATGATCATACAATTGCTGACTTAAGCCAAGAACTTGAATTAAAGTTAACAAACGCATTAGACATGAGCGAGTATGGTAATCCCAATAACAATTACAATATTCTATGCAATCATATAGCTGAAGCTATGAATAAACATATGCCCAAGAAACGAATTAAATTCAATAAATATAAAGACAAAAAAGCACCTTGGATTACAACAGGTATTCTTAAATCAGTAAGCTTCAGAGACAAACTGTATGCTAAAATCAAGTCCACAAACCCCGCTTCAGACGATTATGCATCCATCAAAACTAGCCTAACAACCTATAACAGAATTTTGAAGCAAAACATTCGAATGGCCTAAAATATTTATTATCATGCCTGCTTTGAAAAATCCAAAAATGATATTAAACATACTTGGAAACAAATAAGAACCCTAATAAATAAATCTAACACCAAAGCTACCCATCCAGCAAGCCTACAAATCAACCATGCTACTGTAGATGATCCAAAAGAACAACTCTTTAACGTCCACTTTAAAGACGCTGGTCCAAATTTAGCAAATAAAATTAGGGTCCCTCAAACACATCATACAAAGATTATTTGACACAGTCACTGCATCTTGATTTTTATTTTCACTCCATTAGTGGAGATACCGTTGCTACCTCCATAGATAAATTAGCCTCCAAATATAGCACTGGTGTAGATGGCATATCTACCAAATTGCTAAACAAATTGAAACCTGTCCTTTGTGCTCCTATTTGTATAATTATAAACCAATCATTTAAAACAGGTATCTTTCAAGAAAATTTGAAAATAGCCCAGATCATACCCATCCATAAATCTGGTGATCAAACCAACATACATAACTATAGACCAATATCATTTCTACCATCACTATCCAAAATATTTGAATTAGTAGACAAAATTACCAATCATATGGACTCACACCCCTAAATGTATATTTGGATCTGTCAAAAGCTTTTGACACCATTATGATAGCATATTGATAGATATTGATAGTTTTTTTTATTGTATTCAATATGCTGATTATACAACCCTATCAACTACATTGCGCGATTGGAGTAGTTTAAATTCTGCATAGTCTAGTCAGTTGCAAACCAAAATGAATGAGGAATTAAGTAAAATATATGACTGGCTCTGTTCAAATAAACTATCCCTGAATTTCGCCAAAACTAAATACATGTTATTCCAAAAACCTTCAAATGAAAACCCACACAACTTTGTGTTAAAATTTGCTTTAATGTTCTAGGGATTCTAATTGACAATAATTTGACATTTAAACCTCAGATTCGAAAACTCTCAAGTACAATTTCGAAAACTATTGGGATTCTCAATAAGCTTAGGCGTGATTTACCTCAACATACATCAATTACTTTATACAATGCGTTACTTGTGCCTCAATTTAATAATGGTATATTGGTGTGGGGTTTCCATATTGAAAAATTATTCAAATTGCAGAAAAAAGCACTCACACTTAGCGAATTAATTTTTTTTACAAACTACAACATAAAATGCTACCAGCATATATTTCCACTATGTTCCCCCAAGTATCCAATATCTATACCCACAACACTAGACAAGCACAATTACTGTTCACAAATAGAATTTTTCATATGTATGCAAAACACCCGCTTAGAATCAGTCTTCCAAACACATTTAAAAAAATTCCTCTACATATAATGGAAAAGATAGATACCCATAGTTTACAAACAGTAACATCAATTATAAGAAACATTGCATTGATATGTATGAGGCAAACTGTTCGCAAATAAACTGTTATGTATGTTAAAATATACCAGCATGCAATTAAATTATAAAATGCTTATGCCACCTGCATCTTACAAAATGAACATTAATCACCATCCCTCCTCGACACATGCATTCGAAATTAAAACAAAATGACTTGTTTCAAACAGGTGGCCCTCTCGCTAGCGACAAACCCAATGTCTTAGAGGCGGTTTCCTGGTCTTACAAATTCATTTGTATATATTCTTTTTAACCGTTTAATGTGTATTTCTTTATAATTTGATAAATTATTGATGTATATCTATACAAATGGTTTCGATTTTCGTTTGGCAAATAATGAATCTGAATCTGAATCTTACAAAAGTTAACTGAAGATTCATGGCTGTAATAACAAATCTCAAGTGACTAAAGCGCCTTTAATAAAGACAGCATGCTGCTGAATATATTGCTGTTGTATATTCTCTTGATCTATATATTGTTTTGGTAATATTCCAAATGTTCACAAGCGCAAACATAAAATAATCACAGGGACCAGAACCCCCCACATGCAAACTACTTTAAGAGCAATATGTGATGATTACAAATAAGCATGTTCAAGAGGATTAAATAATGTATATATGCGCTAATAACTCAGATAAACACGGTCATCATAATACTGCAAAAGGTTTGTACCCATGACATACATACGTGGAAGGTTCCCAATCTGCTTAATTGTAGTACTTTTACCGTATACCAACTTCGGCAAAAACATCATTGTAAATGTGATCACGATACTGTTCCCTTGGTTCCTCAAACGTGCTACCAAGCTTTACTATGCGCAAGTGTACACTATAAGGTTGCGTCCCCCTCTTCGATTGTTTGCTGTAGCTGGAATTCTTACCGAAGGGACCATTCATAAATGAAGACACATTGGTTGTCCCACTGAAAGATTGCAAACCATTCGGCAATATTACTAATTTAAGTGATATAATACATTTGACGCAAGTATATGAATGACAATAGCAGTTCGCTTGAATTACCTTCCACGAAGATGCTTAACCTCGTTCAGACTCCAATCTAGTATATACCAGAGTCATCAGCCATCTACGCCAGAATCGATCGAGTCATCGGCATAACGGAACTGCTCTACTTCTAACATATCCTCCGGCACTCCAGCCTCTACCAGCACCCGTTTTGCCTCTCCTATTGTGATGTCAGAGGGTCTCACGGAAACTGTGATTTGGTTTGGTGCGAAGAGGTGGTATACCACAAACTGGAATCTGTCCAAAGAGACAAAGGCAAAATATGCGAAATAGTTATACAATTGGTTATATAATAGGACAAATGAGCATAGATCAAATGGAAAATCAGAAGTCAAAACAATTGGCAGTGAAAGCACGGATCAATTGACCAAAGCCGTATTATACCTGGTCATGAAATCGAAAGTGGCATTGATGGAAAGTGTAAGCATGTCCGCGTCGAATAGTAGAACGTGAACGAATGATTAAATGCCAGTCAGAGGAAGATGAAGCAGACATCAAGCCGAATCACAAAATGTGATTAAAAGGCCAAATGTCATCAATAGGAAATGTAATTATTGACAAAGTCGAATGATAGAATGTGAATACAGATAACAAAGGTCATTCAAAGGTAGTTTTAGTATAGAAATGCCAGCATGGATAAATTGCCAATAATAGGAACTGCAAGTCTAGACCAAGCCGAATAATATATATTGTGACCACATACCAAAGACCAAGAAACTGTAAGCCTAGGTAATGTCAATTGATAAGACGTTGAGCATAAACCAAAGTACGTTCCAAAATAGGATGTGTGAACCTAGACCAAGGCAAATAATAGGAGGTGTAAGCATGGACAAATGCCATCAAGAGAGCAATTGTCTTTGAAGTACTGCTGCTTTTAAACTTATTTGGAAGATATCAACTGGTGCATCAATAAAATAGGCGGACGTTTGTGACTACAACAAGCTCATAATGCTTTTATACACGTATATACACGAAAAAATCACGACATCTATTTTTTTTCTTTTACTTTCAACGTCATATTGGCACAGATATTGATAAAAAGAGCCTGGCGAGTAAATTTACGGCATTCTACAAGCTGTATTGTCACACTATGCTACCTAAGTGTATCAGATTAAAAATTTCAACATCCGTCATTGTGACCTTCAAATAATACTTAGTATGTAAAGATTACTAAAGGTATATTTATTGCTATGAAGCATTGGTTTCCATTTCAAATATGGCGAACATAGATCAAGAAAATTTGGATATTTTTTTAATGGATCGACATGGCCAGTATTTTAGTTTGTTACGATATATTGACACACAAGTGGTCAATTGGTGATCAGAAGGTATATGTAGAGCTGTAATGTTAGTCAAAGAAAAAACACAAACTTTCAAACTAAAATGAACCAAAGGTTGAACCATTATTTTAGGGGATTTGAAAAGACAAATATCAGTCAAAATTAACCCCGAAACACAAACCATGGAAGGAAACGATTATGTACAAACCCTGATATGATTTGCGAGAGATAAGCACGCTCGTCGACATCAGCTTGTTGATGCAGAGCCAGAGGTATCCTCATCAGATCATCTGGTACAAATGTAACACATGAAACCGGCTTAAGATAGAAAAACTAACAGGCTTACTCTCGTTACATGATATATATATATATATATATATATATATATATATATATATATATATATAATATATATATATATATATATATAAGAAATGATCAAACATAAACATTGTCCCATGATAGTTGTTTTACATTGTGCATGATATATGTCAAAAATTGACACTCTCGTAGATATATATATATATATATATATATATATATATATATATATATATATATATATATATATATATATATATATATATATATGTATATATATATATATATATATATATATATATATATATATATATATATATATATATATATGTGTGTGTGTGTGTGTGTGTGTGTCTTTCTCTGTGTGTCTCTCTGTGTGTCTCTGTGTGTGTAGGTATGTGTGTATGTATGTATGTGTGTGCATGTGCGTGATAGTGTGAATTACCAAGGCCGATGAGCATCTGCTGCTGATTTCCTGCTTGGTTGCCATGAGGAAGCAGGTTGATTTCTACACACAATTATGGCATTTCCCATTTACATTCAATGGGTTATGGTAGAAGAAAAATTAGGAAAAACATTGCAGCTACTATATCCTCGCAATGCATATTCAAATTCACAACTATCGATGAGCAAGACATGTTTGAAGCATATATAATAATATGAATGTCAATAGAATTTCTGTATTGGTTAGATTTTTTCTATGAAACAGAATACTCACGCATATTTCCCATACCATTGAACCCCTGGCCAATTGGATGAGGTGAGTGTCGTTGAATAACACCTGTACATAGCATGAACAATACTTTCATTCAGCAATAATGGCTCCCCCTGCTCAGATCAAAATGATTCTATAATTGCACCACATGTGAAAACCATGTCCACACCTGCTACAACGTACTCATGCTACATGTGGCTGTTTATGTATTGATTCAAGATCAGTCAACCTACGAGCAAATATGGACAGCATTATTCTGACCTATATTCAATTGCATCTCATGCTGTGGAATTGATGATGCTGTCGTTGTTGCTGATGCTGCAGCATGGGGGTTTCCCTGATAACTGTTCTCGAATCCAGACACCGTGTCATCATCCGGCAAATTTCCATCCTCCCTGAGGTCGAGATCTCTGTCATGTCGCCACATTTGGAGAACGTCTCTCCAATCGCGATGGGGTTCGGTGGCTTGCTGTGGTTCAGAGAGTTTTTCCTCGGCACTTGGAGTTGATTCGGCATATTCCCCCTCAAGGTCAATGTCCAAGGCCCCTCTCAGGGATCCATGTGAGTGTGAAAGGCTCGTTTGATAAATAGGTAAAGCAAGCGGACCATCAGGTAAGCGGTATCTATCATTTAATGACATATGGATACTATCATTGTCCTTGAACATTGGGACGCTATCACCATCTGAACAGAGAGATAGGATTAAACTCTTATGCGAGGGTAACATCGTCTGCTGCAGAGTCTCCGAATAATTTATATTCGAAACACTGTCATATTGTTCCCCAGTTGTAGAATCAGTTAAACGAGTGTTTCGCTTCGTTAATAATGCTTGGTCATCATGATGTGGTGGTTGTACGGCTACATTCAATAATTCTGTTTGGGAACTGTGGTCACCAGGATGTAAGTTACTTGCTAATTTAGCACTGGTTCTGTCATGTGTCCTTAAGAGATGGTTGATAAACAACACTTCGCCATGACTTTCTTTATCTTGACCTCCAGAAGACAAGGATAGATGTTCGTTGTCATGCGTAGTCACACGTTCATGACTGCTGTTCTGTACATCGGTGCCGTCAGACTGAGTTAAACTGCTTTGTCTTTCTGAGCTATCATTCTCATGTTGACTTGGGAGTAGTTCGTTGGCTTCTGTGAGTTTCGGTTCGGCACCAGAGGCTGTCATATGACACTGAGCTTGTCATTTATTGATATAAGCTATAATTAATATCATCTATCAAGTCAAGTTTAAGTTTCAGCCAATCATTAGTATCAGATTGCAAACCAATCATTAGTATCAGCTATCAAGTCAGGCATTGGTATCACCTACAATTGAGTCATCAGTATCAGACACTAAGCAGTATCAGTTAGTATCATTCAGTTATTCTATTAAAACAATTGGGCATATGCTGCAACCGAGAACCAGGGACGAACATAAGAAGTTAATTATCTGGCACTCACTTGCTACTGCATGGAACTCAACAGCATGTGGATAGTATCTCATCAAGGCTCGCCGGGATTCGTTTCGATCACCTTCATCCACCTGGTCATCTACTACTGCATATATGTTATAATTACACACAAAACCTCGTTGATCAATTTCCAGTTTAGATCATTATTCAATGTTAACCCGTTCATAGTACAACACACAATGTCATGCAATGTAAATAGTTGAAAATCAAGTCAGAAACCTGTTGTTATTTGAGTTTGAACTGATGCATTTGCAGATATTTCCCCCAATCCAGTACAATATTCATTACGGCCACAACACCCAAAGAACGATCTGGTCGATTTTCCTGGATTCAATAAATATATAACAAAGGACTAAAACATAGCAGCACACGCAAAAGATATGCAGAAAGTATATCAGTATTTAAAAATTCACAAATGTATAACTGGTTCCATTAATGAATAACATGTTCCATCAATTTGAACGTATTGCATAAGTGTTTGACCCGTTCCGTTAATGTATAGCGTGTTCTATTAATGAATAGCTGGTAACATGCTTGAATTGATATGACCTTGAACACGAACAGGCGTATTCTATCGAACATTAATTGGCTTTACCTGCATCATAATTATTGCGTATAAATTAATGCAGAGTTAGATAATGATGATATTGCCATTGAATTAAATGCATAATAATGATTGACATACCTTTAAACTTGGTTTTTCTTTTGAGAGAAAAAACCACAAAAAAACTACAAAAACAAATATCAAATAATCAAGGAATGCTTCATAGATCTACATTCACAGTGATATGTGTATAATAAGACTGCACATTGGTAACCATTTGCATACAGTATTCCAATTAGACATTAATGTTAATTCATGCAGTACAAGTTCACATAATGATAAAAGGCTTCAACCAGATAATACACATAAATATATAAATATACGTCAAACTTACATGCTACCTACTAACACGACTAAAAGGACCACCGCGAGAACTCCAATAACCAGGCTTGTATTATCAGCAGGCGGGGTCGGCCATTAATAACACTTTTGGTGTTGTTACATATGATAATTCTACTGTGATTAAGCTCCCATTACGTTTCTCAACGATTCCTCTGAAAACATCTGAAACCAGACAGGTGATTATTGCATGTTGAAGGTAAATATTGAGTGTTTCAAATAAATCAACGATTGTTAACATTTCGGCATATCAATAATACTTTTAATGATAATACAGGCACACCGAATTCTAATCTACAAAATCTGCGAATCAAAGGTCAACATCGCATCAGAATGCGCATCGTGGTATATGAGACATACCATTACAGAATATTTTGCAGTCAGGAAAATGTCTAACGTGGTATGCGTCACAGACTGTGTGACAAGGCTCGCATTTAAGGGTTGTCGTGTCACAAAACATAGGGTTGTCAGGAGTGTCATAACACTCTTTATAGCAGTAATTTGTGCATACAGGCGTGTCCCGCTTTGCTTCACAGTATTCATTCTCCCGACATTTGACGTTGTTTTCAGGTCCACACAAGTGTAAACAAACTTCCCGGTCTCTGTCACAGTACTCAAACTGCCCACATTTGGTGATATTTCCGGGCCCACATCTATCTAAGCACATTCCCAAATTTCTCTCGCAGTGTTGCATGACATTGCATGTGATCGCATCATTCTCTCCACAAAGATCAAGACAATCTCCATGATCACAGATTTGATGGAGTTTACACCCGGGATGGATGCCACATTTCTTTAAACATTTCTCGCATTCCCTGTCACAGTAATGTGTAATCTCACAAGTAACATTTTCTGCGCATAGGTCGAGACATTTCCCTTGTTGGTGGTCACAGATCTGATGAATTCCGCATCTGGTATCGTTAACCGCATTTATCTAAGCACTGGTAATGCCTGACGTTGTAGTACTGGTTTTTATTGCATGATGCAATAGAGCTACATACAGAGCACACAAATACATATACTTGTTGGTGACGTATTGCAGCACTGTGAAAAGTAAATTTGATTAAATACACGTTGCTCATCCGGATATAATATGTGTGATGATGATGAAGTTAAATTCGAGACACACTTTATGTAGATTAACTGCTTATATGGATAATTAGGGTTGAATGTCAATTTAAAATGAACAAAATATATCTATAAAAATCAATGGGGTTTCCCGCAACTCTCTAGTCATATTGCGATTGCGACGATTGGACAGTGTTCCTTCGCAGCAATCGCTCACCTGACTTAAACATGTTACTTATAATAACCCACCTGTCATTATTCAAACTATATATAAACCGAACCGTTATCATTGTTTGACAAAATGATTGAGATGCAATATCAATAAAAAATCAGTATAAAGCTACCAATATATGATAATCAATGCCACTATGGATAACATGCATTCCAGCAGTAACAGTCAACGAGTAGATTCGACACAATATGTCTACCTGGTGGCTGTTGGTGCTGCTGCTGTAGGCACAGTGCAGGGCATGAGGAGTGTAAAGGTGATGACGTAGAGCTGAACAGGACATATTGAGGCTGTTCTGGGTTCCATATTAGTGACAACTGTTGTAACCACACACAGCAAACTCATACTATAGATAAGAAATTTACCCATTAGGATTAACATCTCTATGCACAAAATGTCATCACTTACGTGCACTGAAACATCCCGCAATTGCAATTAGCCAACCGTTTAGTGCACCAAATTATCCTTCACAAATAATTCAGCTCCCACACGCTCACATTCCCTCGTCTAAGACATCCCTCACTTGCACTGAAACACCTCTCACGCACACACACACACACACACACACACACACACACACACACACACACACACACACACACACACACACACACACACACACACACACACACACACACACACACACACACACACACAAGCATCCATTTACCTCTACCCCACCTCCCGCACACATGCTATGAAACATTCCTTGCGTAAATTCCAACATTCCCTACTGACACTGACATATCGTGAGCTCGATATGTATCTGACTATAGTGGTACTGTACTTGACACTGTGGCATGAATATACATGAATAGACCGAGATTCAGATAGGTACTCTAAAATACATGTCATTATACAAAGTACAAAAGTTAAAAAGTATTTTGTTCGCCTATCCCATGATACGATAATTGCTTGTTACAACCATATAATTCATATGTTCGCAACTGCAGTAGTGACAGAGGAGAATGTTTCAGAAAATGTGGGGAAAAATCGACGAAAAATCGATCCCATAAGCCTCCAACACTGCGCATGCGCGTCAAACTCGATCAGTAGTTGTGTACCAACTTGATCTATCATTCCGTAAAATTTAATGTTGATATGTCCAACCGTTCCGGAGAACAGCCCGAAAAACCTAGGCTGGAAAAAAGAAAAAACAGTATGAAGACATAATAAATGGCTGATGAGTCTACTGTGTTATAAAATCATGAAAACAATGTTCTGCAAAAACAATATTTGATTGATTCAGAAGAAAATATAACCATCGAATGGTACTAGATAGACACTGTTACCAACTACATGGAGACTAACAGTTGAACAGTTCGTGAGTTTATAGCTGCGCTGAGAGGGTTCACTTCGTCAAGCTGTCTATACTGATTATGCAATAACATAAAATATACACCCGTCATCATGCGACGTACCGTAAAATAAACAAAAGCACATAGGATTGTTGAACTAACGTCGCGAGACTTGGCGGCTATTACAGATATGGCACCATCTTATTGGTCTAGGTGTCCACGTCTCGAACTCATAGCATACAGGACTGAGCCTAAAGGAATGAGAAAGACATATATTATATGTTTGGCGTATCATTCAAAGCCTCAGCTTCAGATTTTTTTTTATCCATGCCAAGTACATCAGTAACATACCTGGTGAAATGTGTCATTCCAACTTTAATTGAACGACTTTCACCAAGCCACTCTATAAATATGCAGACGTATAACCAGCCCTGAAAGGGGATTCCCAAGAGAAGCCCATATTATCAGACAGGTGGCGCTCGCATGTGCTGATTGCACGCTGGATTCGCTCGCCAGGGGGCGACTTCTTCCAGAGAGACTATTGACGCGAGTTACACGCTCGGCGATGGTTGACTAACCATCGCCGCTGCCTAAAACGGCCGCTGCCAAAACCTCGCTCTCGTTTTAACCTGTGCTTCAATAAACATTGTGGTAAGCTTAGTTTTCCATAATGACGTGATATCGCGACCACGAGGAGTGTTATATTTGGACAATATTAATAATATTGATACATGAGGTGCTGGCAGGACTACAGTTAGCGTTATTATGGGGTTTATATTCGCTACCAAGCAAAACCCAGGGTCAACAAGAGCGAGTCACTGTTGAAGTCAAAAAGCACAAATTAGGCCCTACTCTGAGGGCAACAACGAATATGACTTATTTGTAACCCCATACCGCACCGCCAAATAGCAGATTCGCCCTCCCCATGCGCCTCATATACATCCGTAACAGCAGACATATATATCATAAATCAAAGTTTGACTGGAGAGGAGTAGGAACTCAAAGGTAAATGTCCGTTTCTCAAGAAGGTTGGAAGATGTCAATGGTTTTAGATTATGACGAGGCCACGTAGTATACCACTACCAGAGATCAAAGGAGTGTGGACATATAGAGTATCATGGTATTTAGTATCAAAGGATCTTGCCTATGGATACCATATAGACTAGTATCAAACTCTGTTGCTGAAGCTCGCGACCAGCGCGATTCACTGTGGTTTAGTGGCGACCATCTTTGCAAATAAAAGCTAAAATGGCTCAATGGTCAAAAGAAGATCGATCGGCGATGGTATGTACTCAATAATACCGCTGTATTTCTAAAATTTAACGATTTCTTTGATAGAGCTACATAAAAACAAAGCCAATTACGATTGACACCCTTTTTATCAATTTGCGTGACGAGTCTAAAATTTATCAACTACAATAATTTTTTATGGACGTTTGAACAAAGTCGCATATATCAGCATCTACCCCAGGCCTAGCCCCGATTGGACGGTAAAATACATACTTACTCAGACGTTTGAGGGATGAATTTATCCCTTTTTAAGACACAGTCGGACGTCTAGTCAAACCCTTATTTGATACTTAAAAGACGTCCCTGAATGAATCCCATTTTTGCGGCACAGTTTTTGTCCCCTATTTGAATGCATAGAATTGTGAGAAGTTGATTTAAATACATGCTCAGGATTTCCCGATTAACCACACGAGAACCTCCACATTGTCAAGGCTGCATTGTCGGTTGATGGGGGTGCCCTATATACAGACGTATGATTTTATTATGTAGAACTGTAAAATGTATTCTTGCTTTATTTTGAATAACAATATAATAATGAAATATTTCAGGACATTTTATTATACTAAAGACATTGATGCAGCATATTCATTTAATCACCATTGAATACTGTAATATCTATCACTTTCTCTGTCTGTCTCACTGTCTGTCTCGGTCTGTCTCTGTCTGTCTCATGTCTGTCTCACTTATGTCTCTCTGTCTCTGTCTCTATCTGTCTCTCTGTCTGTCTCACTGTCTGTCTCTCTGTCTGTCTCACTGTCTCTACTGTCATCTCACTGTCTGTCCTCTCTCTCTCTCTGTGCTGTCTGTGTCCTCTCTCTCTCTCTCTCTCTCTCTCTATCTATATATCTCTCTCTATATATCTATCTTCTATATATATAATATATATATATATATATATATATATAATATATATATATATATATATATATATATATATATATATAATATATATGTATATATATATATATATATATATATATATATAATAATATATATACAACAAGCACACTAAAACTACACTGAACAATTATTTCAACCAGAGCTCAATTCATCCATGTAAACACTGAAAAGATAGGTTGACAATATGCTTCCCTGTCTTAAGCCATTAAGCACACCAAATCAGCCAGACATATTTCTGCCACATCTTACATACACATCTGATCCGAGTACCATGCAACCGACCACTCTAACAGTATATCCAGGGACACCTTTGTTCGACAGGCTCTCCCCAACACTACAATCTAAGGTGCAGTAGTCCTATATACTGGTGTGGATTTATGATAGAATAGTCCTTGTACATCATAGAGGGCTTTCACAGGAACTGAGTTAATATCATATATTTGATTTTCGGACTGATCTGATGGGGACCAAAAAGGAAGCCGGTACACATACAACAACACACTTAAAAACAAATAAGAGCACAAATTGTGTGGGAAAATGTCTTACGATTTTGTTCTCTCCTTATGGTCCCTTAACTTACAGGGAATAGTTCAACCTGATGTTCACCATGATACATATTACAGAAACATGACACCTGCATGATTCACATTGGAGTTTCTCTAATGAGATATCTTTGGCTAGAATGCTTACAACCCAGGCTTTCACTGACAATGTTCCTTAAGCCTGCATAATGCATCTACTAGTGATTTGCTTGGGACAAACGAGCCTTCCTTCCCACTTCGGTAATTAATTCTTCTGGTCATGTATATCATTGACTACAGAAATTGTGTTTATGCATATTGCACACAACTTAATTTCCGGGCATATAGCCAGAAACATGTGTGGTAGAACATTCACTTAATGGGTGGAAAAGGTCTTGCCAATTCAAACAGTTAATTGCAGCTCAGACAACTTAAATATCCATTTGTGTTTGACTTCTAAGCTTGGACATACTGACATACTGAATTTGTCATTGTAGCTTCATAACGAAGTTGGTTTGGCTAGTGCTGCGCGTCGAATTAGCTTCCACAAACGTACGGGGGGCGCTGCCTACGCGGTGTCACGGAATTTGTCGGGCGAGCTGCCGAGTCGGGTATCTTATTATAAAAAGATCTTTGATAGTATCTCATCGTCGAGAGAGGTGCTAATCTTGAAGGTAAATATACCAGTTACAAGCGCGCTTACCTCTCTGGTGTTATAACTACCTCGGTAACTCCGCATCTTTTCCTTCGATTGTACGGGTGAATATATCAATGCAAAAACTTAAAATTTCTGCCAATTGTCACTGTATATTATTCTTGATCTAGTTATATGAATTATCATTAAATGGCTGCATCACGGTTTTGATTTAAATCCTGAAATAAGATCCGATACCAGTACTTTATATGACATGTAATGATATTAAACCACACTAAATGTCACCTCAGTGCAGCATCCACTACAGCCCTTTGCTCATCAACTCTTGACTCAACACTAGCACGGGATCCAGCATCAGCACTGGATCCAACACCAGCACTGGATCCAACACCAACACTGGATCCAACACCAGCACTAGATCACACACACACGAACACACATACACACGCACATACACAGGTCTCAAGAGATGGTATGTCTTGTGACTTCACTTGCTAAATGTCGAAAATGTATCATCACTGAATATACAATCTGAACCCAACGACCCCCGTCCCGATCTCCACATATAATGCGTCAGAATGAAGGACAGTTGTACTTTGTGAGTTCAATGTTTCGTGTAAAACACAGGAATTTGCATCAACCTCTTTAGCCTCATAATCAAACTGACAGGAAAACATATTCAGTTAACTCGCCACGTACGCCATCAGTTTTTATCTCAATTAAGGCTTCCCAACGCACTTAGGAGGTATTCAAACGACGCACATGAATACCGACAACTTAGTTATTTCATTCAACGACAAGCCCGAGTGCTTACGAACGTAAACACTATCACGAAAGCTGCATTTCTGACTGAACTTGGCAACGACCCGCTTTGTCTTGACTGGGACACCAAGGTGGCGTTGAATTTACGCCAAAAGAGAGTCGCCTTACGCCATATTTCAATGAAGAAAACAGCTATTTGGCTATCATCGCATGAAATCGAGGGTTTTTCTTTCATTGCCAATAGTCGACGGGGCAGGTAGAAATTGGATTACAAGTTCCGGGTTTGAATGATCATGCCATTACATAGCACAATCAACAGATTATATGTGATGCAGCTATCGAAGGATCAGAACGAGCTGCGGTAAGGTCAAGTTGGAAGAAAAAGGTTTCCCCGCTCGAAAAGCCAAATGCCATACTAGATAGTTTAGAATTATTCCATTGTTATTTGTTTTACACGTAACTCAGGTAGAAGATAGCTTTCAAATCTTTCATTGACGAAGTTTATTCACACGTCCGCCAAGGAAGATAATTTCTGCTGTGTCATTGTGAGAGTGCATTCATAATTGTTGCGGGTCGGGTTACACTGCCGACCCAGATCACGTTAACAGGATGTTCCGTCTCTCAATCCGTCCCAGCAGCGTGGGTTTGGCAGCCCGGTCTGGGCAGCGGCTTTGTGCCAAGTGGGCGCTGGTACATAAGGGGAACTGTCCAAGCATTGTATTCATCTTCACCCTTAACCATCGAAATATCACTTCGATGTTGAAGGTGGCAAAGTGGCGTAAAACAATATTACCAATAACTCTGCTTACATTGGAAGGAGCGCCGCTAAATGGTACTTATTTATGGCGGGGGAACTCCGGTAAATAAAATTGTTTTATTGTTGCATCTGAAATAACACCAGCCTGGTTTACTTACCCCGCTTTATCGACGCCTCTACGATTATACTCGTCTAAAAATGACCTTGACACTTGACACTCGATCGATGCTTTTGTTTTTCTATACTGTAGACATTTTGTGAGGTGCCCCTCCAACCTGGGACGCGCGAGCGGAAGCGGAAATCTCGTCTGTCGTTGGATGTGTTGACATATTCATTAGATCATAGTTCGAGCAATCAGCCAACTACAAGCAGCCTCAATGTGAGATAATCTAATTATAAGCGTCTCAAACAGCATTAATGTTTCTTAAGATATTGTCTGCATGGTGAGATGTTGATGCATGTTGAATGTCGATCATCTTTAACTTATCATTTTAGAATATCATATTGTATTCTCTACCTACACCGCTGATTGGGTTCACAATACAAGCCATAGCAAAAGCGAGGAAAAGAATTATTCCATGTGAAGGTCACCTTGTATTGTATATCCGTCCCTTTTGATCAACGCATTATGAACATCGTAAATGACTTAATGCCTAGACAGCGCTTGTGGAGTGCCAAGGCCTGCTTGATACAAACCCTCACGGGTTAAAATCCGGTTTACTGGGAAGGAAGTCTGACATAGTTCCATTAATTTGCACAAGGCCCAAGGAGGAATTTTGGTCTTGATGGTTTAATGAGGTTGCATATGTTATTGCTACCGGTCTGGGTTCACTTCCAACTAAGAACACGGCCAACAGGTGAGGTCAAGTAGTGTTTATAAGGCCCAACTTACTTCCTCTTGGTAAACTCATACTCAGTGCCCCCAATCCGAAATCCACCCCACGAAGCCCGCATGCGGCCCGCCCACGCACGATGTACCCCATGGTGGAGCATCAAGGTTCAATGACTGGATGTTCGGGTAAAAATAAACGCGGCGCTGTTGAACTGTGGCTTATAACACTCAATTGCGTGCGACATGCGTTAGAGATCCGACGACCTCCACTTCTTTTTTACCTGGATCAATAGCTATTCGGGTTCACAGTGGTCATGACAGCTGACTGGCGGGGTGTAGAAGCGAATGCGTGATCTTGATGGCTGATGGGACCAAACAGAAGCCGTCAAAGGTAAGTGAATGCATACGTGCTCATGCCAGGTTGTTGTTAACTCCCTGGCCCCCTTCATTGGCCAAATAAGCCACCAAAACACCGAGCTTTTCATCTACATACGTCTTATTTATGTCCGATGCTGGGCTGTCTCTGACAAGGTATGCTAATGCTCGCAGCTAGTACTACACTTTTCCCTCATTCACACTCCTACACGTATGTGGAACCTTCAAGGGCAAACAAATTTCTTGTGAAGTGTACTTCGTTCGAATGTGGTATTATTTTCCGGTGCTCGGAAACATTACATCGAGAATCGAGTGCAGCTGCTTCACGGCCTTGGTAACACAATCTACTTAGGGTCAAGGACGTGGGGAGTCGGCTGCCGCTTATCTATACTGGCTGGTTAAGCATGAAATCTATTCGGAATGAAAAGGGTATTACCTAAGCCTGAGCCATAAGTGACAAGGCGATGCACCGTCGTGTAGATGAAGGAAGGCTATTTTTCGTCAGACAACATGTGGCGCGTACCTGCTAGTGCTCGCGTGACGCAAATGATTGAAGGAATTAGCGAATGAGGGAAGCCTTACTTCGCCGGACTGTCGACGACCGACCTATGGCCTATGACATCGGACAGCGAATGACGCGTGCTCACAGATACGCTTGGCTCGGTTGTCAACAGTTGACAAGGACAGCGATGTCGTTCTCGATGTACCCTATTTCCGATTTATTAAGTATATCTATACCAACTTGAGTCTCAAAACTGCATGGTAACAGCAGGCATGCCCCCGCCCACCATGGAAAGCAAACAAGATCCCAGTGGCACCTGTAGGGGCACTCTTTACATAAATCATAATCAGTTCAGCAACAGGGTAAGTCACTGGAGCTTGACACTTGATGGATGTAAATGTTTTTGTTTCTTGTAGAACTGAGAGTGGTCCCTCCAATTCGAGGATCAACTGACCCACTGGAAACACATGTCAAGCGCCATTCATCCGCTTGATCGTAATCTGTGTTAGTCGCCAAATCACGAGCAGCTGAAATGTGAGTTGACAAACGTCTGTTTGGTACTGATCGTATATAAATCCTATCTGCATGTCTGATATGTTGATACATGCATTCTGTCGTAAATCTTCAAATCATCGCTTATTAAACAAATATTCCATATTAATAGCACCTGACATATATAATGGAGCACCTTTGCACGGTGCGTTCCAAATAACATGCTCGTATGAGTTTTTGCACCAAGAGGTAATCACAATGTGATGATAGAGTATAATGTGCAAATCTGCAACTGGTCTGATTGCGAAAACACTTGACTTGACGTAAGATTGTACAACTTGCCGCCTCGATTGACAGACCACTTACGAATCTCACCTGACGGGTGTGGTAGCGGATGTGAAGAGGGGATGTTATCGGCTTATCACAGACGTATTTGTAAATGATACAAGTGTCGAATTGTGCCTCTTAAAACTATTGTCGGATAGTTTTATGCGTATGTATTCCGATAGTTTAAGTTTTACGTGAAAAATTAAGCAAAAATGAGGCAATTCCCACTTCTTATTCTAGAATAGTCCCATCTCGTATGGAAACAAGCCTTGCTCTGATATAGCCCCATCCTGAAGGGCAACTAGCATTACTCTAATGGAGCCCCTTGCTGTAGGGGGATACGCCTTGACATAATGGAACCCTATAATGATGGGCGATAATCCTTGCTCTGATAGAGCCCCATCCTTTAAGGAAACTAGCCTTGCTCTGATAGAGCCCCATTCTTTAAGGAAACTAGCCTTGCTCTAATAGACCCCCTTCCTGTAAGGAAACTAGCCTTGCTCTGATAGAGCCCCATCCTGTAAGGAAACTAGCCTTGCTCTAATAGAGCCCCATCCTGTAAGGAAACTAGCCTTGCTTTAATATAGCCCCATCCTGTGAGGAAACTAGCCTTGCTCTAATAGAGCCCCATCCTGTAAGGAAACTAGCCTTGCTCTAATATAGACCCGTCCTGTAGGGAAACAAGCCTTGCTCTAATATAGCCCCACCCTGTAAGGAAACTAGCTTTACTCTATTCGAGCCCCATGCCGTAGGGCAACTAGCCTTACTCTATTAGAGCCCCATGCTGTAGCGCAACTAGCCTTACTCTATTAGCGCCCCATGCTCAAGAGCAACTAGCCTTACTCTATTAGAGCCCCATGCTGTAGGGCGACAAGCCTTTGTCTATTGGAGCCCGATCATGTAGGGCAACTAGCCTTACTCTAATAATGTCACATCCTGTAGACCAACTAGCCCTACTGTAACATATGCCCATTATGTAAGGCAATTAGTCTTACTCTATCAGAATCCCATCGTGTAGTACTCATATCGAGAGCTGCTCAAGCTTCAAAGTCATCTTCATCCATCTTCCTAGAGACATCACCTTGTTGTTGCCAGTACCATGAACTCCATCACCTTGTTGTTGCCAGTACCGTCAAGCTCTAGAGAAACATTTCACTATCATTTCCTTTACGCGCCTAGTGTGTTGAGCATGTGACCTTTCCATATTTTATAATGGTATGCAGAGCAGCCATGGAAACTGACTCCCTATTTGTCTAGGTCACGTGTCAGTAGATTTGTAGTGCTCAATGTGGGGCAGACGGATTTACGTTATATATTTGAAAATTCCACATCACGCTTTACATAACTTTATGACGTCACAGAGGACGTTGTAAACCGAGGTGTACATACGACGACGAGAGGAGAGTGTGTGTCCCGCTCTGTGGACCAGAATTTACCACACCATGCCGAGTGTACGAATACTGTGACCGCCATACGTCGAGGTGCTCCAGCTACTGCTATGATGAATGTGAAGAGGGGTACTACTGTGACAAACATGGTCCTAAATGTGAACCGTGCCATTCAGTGTGTGATGACTATCGACGGAAACACGAAAGCGACTGCAGGATACATTGCAGTGGTAACGAAATGGTTACGATTATCGACGCCTTTACAAACACCCATCCTAACGTCTTTGCATGTCTACATACTGGCGAGGTTGAGGTTATACCCGGGATCAGAGTAAGGTCATGACCATGATTACGCGGGGTCCCGGCGGGGATTATGGATCTCCGAATATAATGCCACACTACGCCGAATTACTGTTCCAAATATGCCTTCATCAACAGCAAATATAGACAATTTATAGCTGCATTACAAACCCAGAATCATAGCAGCCGGTTAGACTAGGCATCAATAAGTATGTCGAAAGCCACTATCCTGCATTATGGAATCTACCATGTATGGTGTTCTGTCTACAGATGAGTTCAGGAGTAGAAATGCTGCTAGCACGAATGAACAGACTTATCAAACATCTATCCCAGTTACTGTCAGTTACAGTTCTTCACCCATCACAAGTGTGACCCCGGCATTCCTTGCTGTCCTATGCCCGATTCTTGTGATATTCGGCATGGCATGGCAGGTGGGAAGGAAGTACCAATGAATGGATAGAATATAACATCCAAGCACAGATTATCTGGTCAGCAATTGCTAGTCATGCATAAAAGGGCAAACAAGTTCACAAAGTAAATAATAACAGCAATCCCCTACAAACTCTCCATCACACACTAATGCGTTACTGCAATTGCTTCATATACTCAAGAAAGTACTCATGTACCACACTAAAATGTTTCAAAAAAAGCCATATACCACATTTCAATTGCTGGAGTAGCCAGTGATTATATTTGAATGGGCTAGAAAAGTAAGTATAGGGTTTAGCAGCACACAAACACTCGTGATATATTGACCTGATTAAGCCGCCACCTTTTTGTATAAATGAAAATGTATGAAAAGATGGAAAAGATCAAAGTCACCACCAGCTGATTGATGGACCAAAGAGGTCACCCTCAAGGGCAGTAGTCACCATTTCCAGCTGATTGACATGGACCAGGCCATTTCCAGCCTCTCGTCTAGACAAGTGCAATCTGGGCCATAGTAGCCGTACACCATATTTCAATGTGTTTCAGGT
>CM067355.1:3025756-3073484 GCA_034190875.2 Urechis unicinctus
CAAATGACCATTGGAAACACCACAACTTTTGTACAGCAATACTATTACAATTAGCCGGAATCGCAACATTATGTTTGCCTGAAAGAGGCGGACAGTTCTTAAGCCCCAGAGGATTCCAAAGACTAAATGCACTTAAAATGCCAACATTATTAATAATAGTCTTTGAAATCTGCTAAGAACAGTTCTTCAAACTACTATATGGTATTTGCAGTATTGCCAATTACAAAACAGCATCAGAATCGATAGTAAAGGGAGTAAACCTACCGAGATGACACTGAAAGAGTTGATAATCACTTGATTTTTCTAAGAGGATGGCGTGCACAGACCTTGTTATGTTAGTCAAATGCGTGATGCTTACCTGAGATTCAACAAATGGAGGAAAACTAGGCTTTTGTAGAAGCAACTTGGCAGAGGATTGCTGGTGTAAAAATATCGCGGCGGTGATGGACGGATGGGGGTTGATTGTGATGCTTCGGCCCCTTCCACACAACCCCTTTACCCAGACCAAGCAATAGCAATTGGAATAGCAACGTAGTGCTTTTCTGGAAATGCAACACAGCACCGAATATGATATAAATAGTCAGACAGTACTTGCAAGTATTTGAACCTTAAAATTGAGAGATAGACAGAGACACAGAGGGCGACAGATGGATAGGAAGGCTGAATTAACTGACGATGTCCATGCTGAAGTGTACCAATCATTGCGCACTTACTTCCAGGCTTTTCGTTATATGTACATAGGCAAACGGGGAAATCTTACTGCTGGTCTCTTTTGCTTTCTCATTCGGAAAACTTAGACCATACTAAACAAGGCAAACAGATAAAAGACAGAAAAACTAAATAAATAACTGGCACTTGGTGATGTTTAAATATAGCGCAAGCCACCATGTCTAGGTAACATACAGTTGCATGATTATTTCAGTTATTCACCAATAATGGATTAATGTCCCCATTATGCCATATCTTTGTGAAATACAGATCTCTTTATAAATATTGTTGTTATTGTTTAACATGATATTGTTGGCTTATAATATATATCCCTTATCCACTAGTGCATAAAAAAGGGCTGGTGTTGCTTGCAGCATTCATCTATATTCTAGTCATCAGAGAAGTTCATCATACTGTGATATGTGATAATTATCGCATGGTCACGTGGGTGATATGAGGAAAGAACACGAGGACGCGGAGCGTCCGTGTTTCTTCCCCCATATCATCCGCGTGACCATGCGATAAGATAAGTATCGCGATGGCACCTACAGGGGATAATCAAGCACGGGGCTGTCTCCTAATAATGCTAATTAGGCCGGGACCTGTTAATAAGAAAGGTAGATCTTAATCCCCCATTCGGCCTCAGCTGCCTGTGATGATTAGATCAATTCTTTTGTTTCTATACTTTTTTTATATTAGAATATGCTTCGATAGTTTGTTGTGTGAGACTTCCCAACTACCGCAATCAGACCTCCGCCGACTTGGTCCTTGTTTGATACTAACACACTGAAGCACAGTAGAAACGGCTCGGCAGGTGTTATTATTTCGCGCCTCAGCATGATTCCGAGTAGATGGGATAATACTGTGACTTCCCGATGAGCGCAACGCAACCACATTAGCTGGCAAGCAAGTGACTCTTGAGAAAACCTTCGTATTAAGACTTGCAAAGTGTGCGTGTTATTAAGAACACCCGTAGTGTTGACATGCTAGAGCAGTGGTGCTCTGTGAGGGACCATCGCAAGTGAAGTTGTTTCGCGGTGATATATCGACACGGTTGCAGTTATCGCATGGCAAACTGTGCGTTTGAGGTGATATGGGAAAAAGAGCGAGCTTTTTCTCGAGCTCTGATTGGCTGACAGTAGGGTGTCATGCGATAATATGTATTAATCTCAATGCATTGTGCCGCTATATCATTAACGTTGCTATCAGCAGTAAAGTAAGTACGGAGATTACTCTTCAAGAGTTAATAACCACTTGCGTCACTATTTTCTAAAGTTAATTGCGTTCACCGACCTTGTTATGTTTGTCAAATAAAATATCTCTTAACTGAGGTTCATCGACTGGAAGTACAGAAGGCTTTTTAATCATCAAGTTGGATGGATTGGGGTAAATTAACAGTTCACATCGCTGCACCTCATAAGCTGTTTAAAAGTAAAAGCTCACTGATGAAATAATGCTTTCCGAAAATCACACTTGAACTCAATTAGATTGGAACAAGTGCCAACAGCATGTCTTTCAAAAGCAAGTTGGACGACCAACAATACGGTATCAACAATAATTACATGAATAAATGTTATCTCTAAATGAAATAAATACTTGACCAATAAGTTGACATGACCCCTTAGCATATGTTATGACATGACCCCTTAGCCAATTCAATACAAACCGATAGAAGCGATGAATGCCTCTTTTCGATTACGTAAGGTTTGGCCTACTTAAACATGTCCAGCCTGCAGAAAGTCTACTAGCTAAGCTGACGCAGTAGAAAACATTCAAACGAAGCCTCCTTTATATGTTTTTTACTGTGAAAGCCTAAAATACTGTTACAATCATTATCACGAGGCCAAGTTCTAAATACTGACACAATTTAATGTGCATTTATACAGCCGTTTCAGTGATATCAGCGAAGAGGGAACTCGCAGCAAAATTCGCGATAGGTACCCTAAAACACATGTCATGATTCAAAGTACTAAATGTGAAACGAAGTATCTGTTCCGCCTATTCCATGCTAAGATAATTGCTTGTTACAACCATGTAATTCATATGTTCTTAACTGCAGTAGTTATGGAGAAGATAGTTACTGAAAATTGGGGAAAATATCAACGAAAATCGATTTCATAAGCCTCCAACACTGCGCGTGCGCAGTGGTTCAGTAGCTGCTTCCCAACTTGCTCCATCATTCCCCAAAAGTTCATGTTGATATTCGAACCGTTCCGGAGAAAATCCCACAAAAATTAGGCTGGAGATAAACAAGCAAAAAAAAAATCCCTCTATGCTATTTACATGTCACTGTCCTCTTCTCATATCGCCTGCTCTACCTTCCATTGATTAGGGTAGGGTGTATATAAATACATAGAGTGGAAAGTTGGCAATTGGATTGTTATCTGTTCTTCATAACCTATTAATCTTGAATGAATTAAGTCATCTTTATGGTCGATCAGAGGCCATGCGAGTTACGCTGTTTATATCCGTTGCATTCAGAATAAAGTTGCAGACAAACATTAACTATATTATCCAGCATCCTATCATAGCTACGTGTGAATTATAAATGCGTATGAGTGTATTTGCCATTTCCCAACCGATAATATATTTTCACAATACTACAGAAACATTTTGTGGCAAAAAATCTGAAACACTTTCTAGCAGCAAATTCAACAACGCTAGTTTGCTTGACCAGCCGAAAGGCAAGCAAATTATCAACAATTCTTTGCCCTTCCTAGAGTCTATTCCCCACGCTGAAAAAACTTTTTCTCTTGCATATACGCAAAAATGTAAATCGTGCCCATTATAGAGACTAGCACAAAGAGAAGAATTCTAAGAGGCGAGTTAAATTGACGATATTCCATTGAAAAACCTCAATTATAATAATGTCATCTGGTGTTTATGGACTACAAAACATTAGAAACAGACCTTTGACACTATATCACCAAATAACAACAAATTTGACACTATATCACCAAATAACAACAAAATTTAACACTATATTACCAAATAACAACAAAATTTGACACTATATCACCAAATAACAACAAAATTTAACAAATATCACAGTAATTTGTAATTAATGCAATGCATTAAGAGTGCGAAACAAGTAAATTAACCCCGCATCAAACCTGAAGTAGGTAACGTATATAAGATTTTTACTCAGTAGAGGTTATTTCTGCTTAAACAACCTTGCCATCAGTATAATCGCTTAATTACACGCCACTACAACACCATCTTCTAAAAGTTAGCTTAAGATTCATGGCAGTAATAAGATATATCAAGTGACTAAAGCGGCGTTAATAAAGACAATATGCTGCTGGATATATTGCTGTTGTATATTCCCTTGATCAATATATTGTTTTTAGTAATATTCCAAAAGTTCACACACGCAAACATAAAATAATCACGTGGACCAGTACCCCCCACATGCACACTACTTTAAGAGCAATATTTAATGATTACAAATAAGCATTTTCAAGAGGATGAAATAAGGTTAATATGCGTTAATAACTCATATAAACACAGTCATCATAATTCTGCTACAGGTTTGCACCCATGACATACATACGCATAAGGTTCCCAATGTGCTTAATTTGAGTACTTTTACCAACTTCGGCGAAAACACCATTGTTAATGCGATCACGATAATGAACTCTTGGTTCCTCAAAGGCTTTAAGTGAATGTGGTCTACCAAGCTTTACTATGCGGAAGTGTGCTCTCTAGGATTGCGCCCCCCCTTTTCGATTTTTTGCTGTAGCTGGAATTCTTACCTGGCGTGTCTGAAGGTTGTCCCACTGAAAGATTCCAAACCATTTGGTAACATTACTCATTGCAAAGATATAATACATTAGACGCAAGTATATGATTGACAATAACAGTTCGCTTGAATAACCTTTCACAAAGATACTTAACCTCGTTCAGACTCCAATCTAGTCTACACCAGAATCATCAGCCATCTACGCCAGAATCGATCGAGTCATCGGCATAACGAAACAGCTCTACTTCTAGCATATCCTCCGGCACTCCAGCCTCAATTAGTACCCGTTTTGCCTCTCCTAGTGTGATGTCAGAGGGTCTCACGGACACTGTGATTGTGTTTGGTGCGAAGAGGTGGTACACCACAAACTGGAATCTGTCCACACAGACCAAGGCAAAACATGCGAAATAGTTATTATACCATTGGTTATATATAAGGACAAATGAGCATAGATCAAGTAGAAAATCAGCATTCAAAACAATTGAGAATAAAAGCACTGATCAAAGGACCAAAGGCATATCATCGGAAGGTAAGCATATACCTGATCATGATTATCGAAAGTGGCATTGAAGGGAAGTGTAAGCATGTCCGCGTCGAATAGTAAAATGTGAACGAAAGAGTAAATGCCAGTCAGAGGAAGATTAAGCAGAAATCGAGCCGAATATGTGATTAAAAGTCGAATGATAGAATGTGCATACCGATAACAAAGGTCATTCAAAGGTAGTTTTAGTATAGAAATGCCAGCATGGATAAAGTGCCAATATTAGGAACTGGGAGTCTAGACCAAGCCGAATGATTTATATTGTAAACACATACCAAGGACCAAGAACCTGTAAGCCTAGGTTATGTCAATTGATAAGACGTCGAGCATGGACCAAAGTACGTAATTGCCACCATTGCAAAATAGGATGTGTGAGCCTAGACTATGGCAATATATAGGAGGTGTAAGCATAGAAAAAAGCCACCAAGAGAACAATTGTCTTTGAAGCACTGCTGCTTTTAAACTTATTTGGGCGATATAAACTGGTGCATCAATAAAATAGGCGGACGTTTATGCGGGGTGACCACAACAACTTCATGATGCTTGCATTCACTTATATACACGAAAACATCGCATCAATTATTTTTCTTTTGCTTTCAATGGCATATTGGCACAGATATTGAAACAAAGAGCCTGGTGAGTTAATTTCCGGCATTCTACAAGCTGTATTGTCACACTATGCTACTTGTGTAGCAGATTAACAAATTCCACTTCCGTGACTTTGACCTTCAAAATAACATAAGGGTCACTGAAAACTCTCTATTGTGGGATTGCACAATGAATAATACTTAGTATGGAAAGAATACTTAAGGCATAAGTATTGCTATGAAGCATTGGCTTCCATTTCAAATAATGCGAAGATAGATCAAGAAAATTTGCATATTTTTTTTAAGGGTTAGGCATGGTCAGTTTTTTAGTTTGCAACGAGATATTGACACATAAGTTGTCAAATGGTAATTAGAAGGTATTTGTAGAGCTGTAACAGATATCAGTCAAAAGTTAATCCTGAAACACAAACTATGGAAGGAAACGATTATGTACGAACCCTGATATGATTTGTGAGAGATATGCGCGCTCATCGACATCAGCTTGTTGATGCGGAGCCAGAGGTATCCTCATCAGATCATCTGGTACAAATGCAACACATGATATCGGCTTCAAATAGAAAAAGTTGATAGGCTTACTCAAATTACACACACAGACACAGACACACACACACACACGCACACACACACACACACACACACACACACACATATATATATATATATATATATATATATATATATATATATATATATATAATATATATATATATATATATATATATATATATATATATATATATATATATATATATATATATATATATACACATATATTCACCCACTGACCCACTGTTATTGGACGCAGTCACATTATCAAACGCATCGCAAAAACGTCAAGGACTTTTCAAAACTTTACAAAACGAAATTAGCTTTGGAAATTTTTCAAAATCCTTAATGACCTTCATCGAACTTGATATTAAACAGCAGAGTTCTTTTCTATATATATCATTATTGTAACTCCTAATACATTGCTCAGATTTAATTTCGTTGCAAATATATTCTATTAATATGTGATTCAATTGTACAAATAAAATAACAATAGTTAAGAATTATCAATCAACCATCGCGTCTGATAAAGGACATGTATACTGGGCAGGACGAGCTGAAATTGAACATTGGTCCGATAATGTGATAGTTTCCTGGTGTTCTGATAAAAAGTTGCACTACGAGAAATTATTTTATGAATTGGTGGGTAAAGAAAAAACATTATCTTAGGTGAAAACTTAATGCAAGTTTGATAACATTATACAAACAACAATATAGAAGACAGAATCAAACAACGGCTACTCTCAGACTTGTTGTGAATAGGAGAAGATCAACATAAAAATTGTGTGTGTGTGTGTGTGTGTGTGTGTGTGTGTGTGTATTGTGTGTGTGGTGTGTGTGTGTTGTGTGCGTGTGTGATTTATGTGTACAAGTGTGTGCGTGTGTGAATTACCAAGGTCGATGAACATCTGCTGCTGATTTCCTGCTTGGTTGCCAGGAGGAAGCAGGTTGATTTCTACACACAATTATGGCATTTCCCATTTACATTTAACGGGTTATGGTAGATGAAAATGTGGAAAAATATTGCAGGTACTATATATATACTCGCAATGCATTTTCAATGCAAGACATGTTTGAAGCATATATAAGAATATGAATGTCAATAGAATTTCCGTATTGGTTAGATTTTTTTATGAAACAGAATACCTACGCATATTTCCCATACCATTGAACCCCTGGCCAATTGGATGAGGTGGGTGCCGTTGATTAACACCTGTACATAGCATGAACAATTCGTTCAATCAGTATTAATAGCTCCCCCTGCTCCTACTCAGATCTAAATGATGCTTTAATTGTACCACATTTAAAAACCAGGTCCACCCCTGAAGCATTTCTACAACGTTCGCGTGTAGTTGTTCATGTATTGTTACAAGATCAGTCAATCTACGAGCAAATTTGGACAGCATGATTCTGACCTATATTCAGTAGCATCTCATGCTGAGGAATTGATGATGCTGTCGTTGTTGCTGATGCTGCAGCATGGGGATTTCCCTGATAACTGTTCTCGAATCCAGAAACCGTGTCATCATCCGGCAAATTTCCATCCTCCCTGAGGTCGAGATCTCTGCCATGTCGCCACATTTGGAGAACGTCTCTCCAATCGCGATGGGGTTCGGTGGCTTGCTGTGGTACAGAGAGTTTCTCCTCGGCACTTGGAGGTGATTCGGCAAATTCCCCCTCAATGTCATTGTCAACGGCCCCTCTCAGGGATCCATGTGAGTGTGAGAGGGTCGTTGGATTAATAGGTAAAGCAAGCGGACCATCAGGCAAGTTGTATCTATCATTTAATGACATATTGATACTATCATTATCCTTGATCATTGGGACGCTATCACCATCTGAACAGAGCGATAGGATTGAACTCTGATGCGAGGGTAACATCGTCTGCTGCAGAGTCTCTGGATAATTTATATTCGAAACACTGTCATATCGTTCCCCAGTTGTAGAATTAGTAAAACGAGTGTTGCGCTTCGTTAATAATGCTTTGTCATCATGATGTGGTGGTTGTACGGCTACATTCAATAATTCTGTTGGGGAACTGTGGTCACCAGGATGTAAGTTACTTGCTAATTTAGCACTGGTACTGTCATGTGTCCTTAAGAGATGGTTGATAAACAACACTTCGCCATGACTCTCTTTACCTTGACCACCAGAGGTCAAGGATATATGTTCGTTGTCTTGCGCAGCCACACGTTCATGACTGCTGTTCTGTACATCTGTGCAGTCAGACTGAGTTAAACTGCTTTGACTTTCTGAGCTATCATTCTCATGTTGACCTTGGAGTAGTTCGCTGGCTTCTGTGAGTTTCGGTTCGGCACCAGAGGCTGTCATATGACACTTAGCTTGTCATTTATTGATATAAGCTCTCATTAGTATCATCTATCAAGTCAAGCTTAAGTTTCAGCAATCGATTCGGACAGTCATTAGTATCAGATGTCAAACCAATCATTAGTATCAGCTATCAAGTCAGGCATTGGTATCACATACAATTGAGTCATCAGTATCAGCTATCAAGTCAATCTTTAGCACCAGAAATTGTGACACTAAGCAGTATCAGTTAGTATCGGTCAGTTATTGCCATCAAAACGATTGGCCACATTCTGCAACCGAGAACCAGGGACGAACATAAGAAGTTAATTATCTGGCACTCACTTGCTACTGCATGGAACTCATCTGCACGTGGAGAGTATCTCATCAAGGCTCGCTGGGATTCGTTTCGATCACCTTCATCCACCTGGTCATCCACTGCTGCATATATAATATAATAGCACACAAAACCTCGTTGATTAATTTCCTGTTTAGATCATTATTCAACGTTAACCCGTTTATACTACAACACACAATGTCTTGCAATGATTATAGTTGAAAATCAAGTCAGAAACCTGTTGTTATTTGAGTTCGCACTGATGCATTTGCAGATATTTCCCCCAATCCAGTACAATATTCATTACGGCCACAACACCCAAGGAACGATCTGGTCGATTTTCCTTTGATTCATTAAATATATAACAAAGGACTAAAACATAGCAGCACACGCAAAAGATATGCAGTAAAGTATATCAATATTTAAAGATTCACAAATGAATAACTGTTTCCTTTAATGAATAACATGTTCCATCAATTTGAATGTATTGCATACGTGTTTGACCCGTTCCGTTAATGTATAGCGTGTTTTATTAATGAATAGCATGTAACATGCTTGAATTGATATGACCTTGAACACGAACAGGCGTATTCTATCGAACATTAATTAGCTTTACCTGCATCATAATTATGGTGTATAAATTAATGCAGATTTAGATAATGATGACATTGCTATTGAATTAAATGCATGATAATGATTGACATACCTTTAAACTTGGTTTTTCTTTTGAAAGAAAAAACCACAAAAAAACAACAAAAACAAATATCACGTAATCAAGGATTGCATCATAGATGTACATTGACAGTGATATGTGTATAATAAGACAGCACATTGGTAACCATTTACATACAGTATTCAAATAAGACATTAATGTAAATTCATGCAGTACAATTTCACATAATGATAAAAGGCTTCAACCAGATAATACACATAAATATATTAATATACGTCAGACTTACATGCCAGCTGATAACACGACTAAAAGGACCACCGCGAGAACTCCAATAGCCAGGCTTGTATTGTGTGCAGGCGAGTCGGCCATTAAAAACACTTTTGATGTTGTTACATATGATAAGTCTACTGTGGTTAAGCTTCCATTAGGTTTATCAACGATTCCTCTGAACACATCTGAAACCAGACAGGTGATTATTGCATGTTGAAGGTAAATAGTGAGTGTTTCAGATAATTCAACGATTGTTAACATTTCGGCATATCAATAATACTTTTAATGATAATACAGGCACACCAAATTCTAATCTACAAAATCTGCGAATCGAAGGTCAACATCGCATGAGAACATGCATTGTGGTATATGAGACATACCGTTACAGAATATCTTGCAGTCGGGAAAATGTCTAACGTGGTATGCGTCACAGACTGTGTGACAAGGCTCGCATTTAAGGGTTGTCGTGTCACAAAACATAGGGTTGTCAGGAGTGTCATAACACTCTTTATAGCAGTAATTTGTGCATACAGGCGTGTCCCGCTTTGCTTCACAGTATTCATTCTCCCGACATTTGACGTTGTTTTCAGGTCCACACAAGTGTAAACAAACTTCCCGGTCTCTGTCACAGTACTCAAACTGCCCACATTTGGTGTTATTTCCCGGCCCACATCTATCTAAGCACATTCCCAAATTTCTCTCGCAGTGTTGCATGACATTGCATGTGATCGCATCATTCTCTCCACAAAGATCAAGACAATCTCCATGATCACAGATTTGATGGAGTTTACACCCGGGATGGATGCCACATTTCTCTAAACATTTCCCGAGTTCCCTGTCACAGTATTGTGCAAACTCGCAACTAATATTGTCATTTTCTCCGCATAGGTCTAGACATTGGTCTTGCTGTTGTTCACAGATCTGATGGAGTCCACATCTAGTATTGTTACCGCATTTATCTAAGCACTGGTAATGCCTGACGTTGTAGTATTGGTTCATATTGCACAATATGCGGGAGCTACACACAGAGCACACAAATGAATATGCTTGTTGGTGACATCATTGCTTCATTGCGAAAAGTAAATTTGATAACATGTTGCTCATCCGAAGATAATATGTGATGATGATGTGGTTGATTTCTAGATACGCCTTATGTAGATCAACCGCTTATATGAATAATAAGAGTAAAATGTCAATTCAAAATGATATACATGTATATAAAACAATATGGCTCCACCCAACATTCAGGTCATATTGCGATTGTGACGCTTAGACAGTGTCCCTTAACAGCAATCGCTCACTTAACTTAAACATGTTACCCATTATTCACTTACCTGTACTAATTCAATCTGTATAGAAACCGAACCTTTATCTTTGTTTGGCAAAGTGATTGAGATGCAATATCAATACAATCAGTGTAAAGCTACCAATATATGATAATCAATGCCACTAGTAAATAACATGCATTGCACCTGTAACAAACAAATAGTACATTCGACACAATGTAGCTACCTGGTGGCTGTGGATGCTGCTGTAGATAGTGTACGGCATGAGGAGAGTAAATGTGGTGACGAAGAGCCGAACAAGACACATTGAGGCTGTTCTGAGTCCTATATTGGTGACAGCTGTTGTAACCAAACTAAGCAAACGAATTCAACAGATAATTAATTTACCCATCATTGTCTATTTACACAATGTCATCACTTAAGACCACTGAAACACCCCTCACTTGCACTAAGCCATCCGTTTAGTGAACCAAACACTTCAGCACCCAAACACCCACATTCCCCTCATCCACTAAGACATCCCTCCCATACCAAGACCTCCTCCATTAATGCTAAGACATCCCCGAAACACACTAAAACATACATCACACATACCTAAGCACCCACATATTCACATTCCTTCACCCACTAAGTTATCCTTCCCACACCTGAGCAGCCTCCAAACATACTAAGAGATCCCTTACACACACTAATCATTCATCACATTCACTAAAAGATACCTCCACATACAAACTACAACACCCCTTACTCACTAAAACATCCCTGACATACACTAAAACGTTCTTCACACATGCTGAACACCCTTCACATACACCAACTCTTACCACATACACACTAAAATATCGCCCACATTCCCCCACCCACTAATATATTCCTCACATACATCAATACATCCTCTACACATACTATGACATCCCTTACACACACTAAGACTCCCCTCATATACACCAACACTTCCCTCACATACACACTAAAACATTCCTCACTCACACTGACATATTGTAAGCATATGAGTGCACTGAAACCGCTCGATATATATCTGACTATAATGGTACTGTCACTGTCGTCACTTGTCACTGCAAATCATAGGCTGTATTGATTGTGCTGTCACTTGTGCCTGGTAAGCACTTGCTGTCATATTTATTCAAACACGCCCTCGTCACTTGTCACTCATCACATCAACGCTTACCTAGTTAACTTCATGCTTATGATAAATGCTTATGATAGATGCTTAAGGATTAAACATTTCAAGCAATTTAACGATTATAAAATTGAATAGACTATATCAGCGTAGCAAAATGTGATATATGGACGTGACGGATGGAGGTGATTGTGAGGGCTGCAAGGTGCCCCTAATGTTCCAACGCCATCTCTGCACTGACCAATTGACCATGATGGCTGGCGCTCTCTAAGCGCTTGAAAGGAAGTCCATCGTCATACTGAGCCACCTAAGCGTGTGGCCTGCAATGCAGACCTGGCAGTCCGACAAAATGAATTAATTTGTAATATATCAGCATTCCATTCTGTCAACTGTATGTTACGTACACACTGCTCCTAAGTCGGGACTTTATGGAACCTGCTATTTCCACATGTGTTGACAAAAAACATATCGGGTGTGACAATACTTTAAATGGCTGATGGGTCAACTGTGTTATAAAATCATGAAAACAATGTTCTAACAAAACAACATTTGATTGAATCAGAAGAAACATCGAATGGCACTAGATAGACAATGCGAGTCACTGTTACATCAGATGTTGCCTACAACATGGAGACTAACAGTTGAACAGTTGGCTGAGAGGATTCACTCCGTCAAGCTGTCTATACTGATTATGCAATTACATGAAATATACATCCGTCATCATGCGACGGTACCGTAATATAAACAAAAGCACATGGGTTTGTTGAACTTACGTCGCGAGACTCAGCGGCGATTAAAGAAATAAGCCATCTTATTGGTCTATGCTTCGACTGACTCAAATGATTCAACGTGGTTTTAAGAGATGCTCTGACAAAGCGACATGTGGCACATGGGTAGCGCCAACACATATTTTCTCGGATAGAGGCTTTAGTAAACACTGTTAGCGTAACTTTGAAAGTGGCTGATCATGTAAGAATTTAGAAGGGAATCTTGGTATTATGTCAATCTGGGAGACAGTTCATCCTCAATATTAAACACATACAAACCTAATATAAATTACCTGATCTATTCACTTGTATTCAACAAGAGACCGCTGCGTTATCCGGGCTTTGTAGTTATCATTGTTTTACTGAGAAGCAACCACACTCTCCTGATACCTGCCGAGTATATACACTCTGCTCTTTTATGGGACTGTAAGTAACTCACCGATTGATGCAATAGCTACACGTATCTCGGACGCCAATAGTCACCGTATGTCCTAAGGTGTGTCGCAATACGGGGCTATAACGGATGTGCGCGTGAACCACCCAGGTAGTAATTCAACTGCACCTGTTCTATACAGAGTCTCTAACTCATAGCATACAGGACTGAGTCTTAAGGAATGACAAAGACATATATTGTATGTTTGTCACATCATTCAAAGCCTCGGCTACGGAGTTTTTGTTGCACAGGCCAAAAACATCAATAACATTCCTGGTGAAATGTGTCATTCCAACTTTAATTGAAAGAATTTTCCCAAGCCACTTTATATATAACCACACGTATAACCAGCCCAGAAAGGGGATTCCCTAGACAAGCCTGTATTATGAGACAGGTGGCGCTCGCATGTGCTGACGTACAGTCAGCTGATTGCACGCTGGATTCACTCGCCAGAGGGCGACTTCTTCCAGAACGACTATTGATGTGAGTAACACGCTCGGCGACGGTTGACTTACCATCAGACGCGGCGGAGTACAAACCTCGCTCGTGTAACGTGTGTTTCAATAACATTGTGGTTCGCCTAGCTTTCCATAATCACGTGACATCGCGACCACGCAGAGAAGTGCTATATTTGGACAAGCTTGATTATATTGATACATGAGGTGCTGGCAGGTCTACAGTCAGCGTTATAATGGGTTTTATTTCGCTACCAAGCAAAACCAGGGTCAACAAGAGCGAGTCCCAGTAGTAGTCATGAAGCCAAAATATTGCCCTGCTCAGAAGGCAAAAACGAATATGACTTATTCGTAACCCCATACCGCACCGCATAAGAGCAGATTCGCCCTCCCAATGCGCCTAATATACATTCGTTACGGCAGACATGTATATCATAAATCAAAGTTTAGCCGGAGAGGAGTAGAAACTGAAAGATAAATGTCCGTTTCTCAAGAAGGTTGATACAAATTATAGTGGAATATGTCAACGGTTTAAGGTTATGACGAGGCCACGAAAAGAGCAAGTGTTGTGGATTATTATAGAGCAAGGGGTGTAGATTCATATAGACATAGCATATCATCGTCAAGAGAGGTCTTAATCTTGCACATGATTATCACAAGCAACAAGCGCGCTTACCTCTCCGGGGTAAAAACTACGGTAACTCCACATCTTTTCCTTCGATTGTACCGTGAATATATCAATGCAAAAACTATCATTAAATGGTTGCATCACGGTTTTGATTTAAATCCTGAAATACGATTCGGTACCAGTACTTGATATGACACGTAATGAAATTAAACCAGTACAGCAGTACAGCATCGAACACAGCGCTTTGATCCAACAACAAAGCTGGATACAAGATGAGCACGGGATCCAGCATCAACACTGGATCCAGCACCAGCACTGGATCCAACACCAACACTGGACCCAACACAAGCACTAGATCACACACACACGAGCACACATGTACACGCACATACACAGGTCTTACAAGATGGTATGTCTTGTGAATTCACTTGCTAAATGTGGGAAATGTATCATCACTCAATATACAATCATAAAGTCCGTTACACAGAAATGGTCGTCAACAGAACTGTACATCTAGGTTTCACAAGACGCTGATATCATAGGTTGAGCACATAAGTCGGCATTATGCATGCGTGTTGAAGATCCATTAACAAGCAAAAACTAAACCTACTGAGAAACTCCCAGTCTGGCTTCAGGGGCTCCCAACTATAGTACCACGTGGGCCGAGAGTTTGCATTCAGTTAACTCGCCACGTACACCATTATTTTTTTATCTCAAATGAGGCTTCCCAACACACTTGTCATTGGTTCGCAGGGGCTATAAATAACTAATATGAACACCGGCACCCAAGGTATTTGATTCAACGACCAGGTCGAGTGCTTACGAACTTAAACATTTTCACAAAAGCTGCATTTCTAACTGAACTTGGCAACGACTCGCTTTGTCGTGACTGCGACACCAAGGTAGGATTGAATTAACGCCAAAGAGAGGCGCGTTACGGCATATTTCAATTAAGAGATAGGCTATTTGGCTGTCACCGTGTAAAATCGAGGGTCCTACTTTCATTGCGAATAGTCATTTTAGGGGCAAGTAGGAACTGGATTACAAGTTCCAGGTATGAAAAGTCAAGATGGTATGATATAATTGTTTTATTGTTGCATCTGAAATAACGCCAGCCTGGTTTACTTACCCTGCTTTATCAACGCCTCTACGAGTATACTCGTCTTTGATATAATGACATTAAAACTTGACACTCGATTGATCTTTTTGGTTTTCTTTACTGTAGACATTTTGTGAGGCGCCCCTCCAACCTAGGACGCCCTAGCGGAAATCTCGTCTGTCGTTGGATGTTTTCATATTCATTAGATTGATTCCACGTTCGAGCAATCAGCAATCAGCCTCAATGTGAGTTTATCTAATTATAAGCGTCTAAAACAGCATTTATGTTTCTTTAGATAGCTCTGCATGCGTGAGATGTTGATGTATGTTAAATATCGATCATCTTTAAATTATTGTTTTAGATATATTTTTGTATTCTCTCCCTACACCGCTAATTGAGTTCATAATATGAGCGATAGCGAAAGCGTAGACTAAATTCTTCCATATGAAGGTCACCTAGTATTGAATATCGGTCCCTTTGAATCGACTCGTTCCAACTAGTATACTCGAGCGTGTTTTTCATACATAAGGGTGATCGGGTGCAAGATACTTGTTACTCAATTGGGGTCGCAGGGTGCTTTTTCGATGCTTTGTTAACTTGTTTGAAAGACAGGAAAAGTTTATTTGTATTTTTGAGTATTCAGTATTGATTCTTGATCGAGTTTTTACATCAATCCTGAAATTAGATGCAAAAAATTGGATATTGATCTAGCGCGCCCAATGGTACGCAAGCCTAACCATTGGATTCAGTACCGGTGTGTGATCTAAAACTGGCACTGGCTAGATCCCGGAATTGGATCCAAACACGAAATAAGTCGACACAAAAACTTTGTGATATGATTCGAGCCCCGAATGTGCATCCTACTTGGGTTTGGTATGAATTCATCAAGACACCCGCTCTGGTGATTCTATTGAGAGTTATAAATAGCCCATACGCTTTAAGGGGCTCTATTCGTTGTGCATTTATGTTACTGCTACATGAGAAGTGACACCAATTGCGTCTTTAAACTTCAAACCAGCTCGAGTTACCGCAATAGCCATTTGCGAACAAAAAAGGCTCGTCGCTCGAATATCAAGCGTCGCTTGGGACAGACAACGATAATACGTGAAAACGGGAGAGTCACTCGAATTTTCGGGTAGATATTAACAATGGATGCGTGCCCAAATATATTTATGTACTCCCCTGTGCCCCGATTGCCACCCCAGCACCAAAGTGACTTGTTATTCTCGCACAGTTGAAGCGTGATTATGGCATAAGCTGCTGAAATAATAATGCTGGAACGGTTTAAGTGTCAAAAGAATGGACACCAAGCATATCTGGTAGGTTTCTGTCATGAATATGCCCCACATTTTCGATCGTGAATGGTAATATATGTAAATAGATTTATTTATAAAGCAAACTTGAGCCGCATATCAGCAACAGGCATGCCCCCGCCCGCCTTAGAAATCGAGCAAAACCCCAGTGGCACTTGAGGGGAGGGGGGGGCACTCTTTAAATAAATTATTTCTGTTCAAAAGCTTGAAACTTGATACATGTCATTGTTTATATTTATTGTAGAACTGAGAGTGGCCCCTAAGATTCGAGGATCAGCTAAACTTCTGGAAACATAAGTCTGTGACAATCAACAAATCACAAGCAGCTAAAAAGTGAGTTGAAAAATGTCTGATACGTATTGGTGGTATAAAAAATCTGAATGTCTGGTACGTTGAGGCATTCTGTTGTACATCTTCAGATCTTCGCTTATTAAGATATTTTATTGCCTTTTTATATCCACGCCCGTGATTGAGTTGATACACGCTATGCAATCATGGTGTTAATAATTAATCTGTCATTGATATTAGAACACCTATACTCGTTTGATACCCAAAGTCCTTGACGCACGAGTTTTCAGACAAGACATTATCGGGTGGCTGTAATATCGACTACAGTTTCTCTAATAAGGTCAAGGGATATTACTTCGACCTATGTTTGGAAAGAGTGAGAATTATCTGTATAAATCGGTTGAAGTACACTAAAGGAGTATTCAGACATAGCTTGTTGTGCTGCACTGTTCAATGGGTTCTATTTTATGACTGGTGCGGTGTCATGTCAGCATAAACTGAGTGACACCAACAAGGAATTGAGCGATATATTACACGGATATAAATGTGACATAGGAAGATAAGTGATATTGTGAAAGAGATTTCCGGGTGCTTGACGCCTAGTTATAAAATGTCACGATTCTACTCTGTGGGTTGATTGTGACTGTCTATGCCACATGTGTTGATGTTAAAGTCTACATTATGGATAAATGACCACCATGTCGACAATTTGTGTCGAATTCCACCAACACATCTAATGCAACTGGTTTGTCAGAGAAAACACGTAACTGCTCGTACAATTGAACAACATGCTCCTTAGCTTGAATTGACCATTCTCGAGCTTCAACTTGACGGCACGGTAGCGGGTGTAAAGGAGAAATGTTATCGACTTACCAACGTCGTATTTGTTACTGGTGTCCAATTGCTTTAAACAATTGTTGGCCTCGGGTTTTAAATAGAGCTTCATCTTGTAGGGAAGCTAGACTCACTCTAACAAAGCCTCATCCTGTAGGGAAGCTAGTAACACTCTAATAGAGTCCAATTCTGTAGGGAAGCAAGCCTCACGCTAATGGAGCCCCATCTTGTAGGAAAGCTAGCTTCACTCTAAAAGAGCCCCATCCTGTAGGGAAGCTAGCCTCACTCTTAGAAAGCCCCATCTTGTTGGGTAGCTAGCCTCACTCTAAAAGAGCCCCATCCTGTAGGGAAACTTGCCTCACTCGAATGGAACCCCCTCCCGCAGGGAAACTAGCCTCACTCTAATAGATCCCCATCCTGTAGGGAAGCTAGCCTCACTCTAATTTAGCCCCATCCTGAAGAGAAACTAGCCTCACTCCAATAGAGCTTCATCTTGTAGGGAAGCTAGACTCACTCTAACAAAGCCCCAACCCGTAGGGAAGCTAGCCCCACTCTAATAGAGCCCAATCCTGTAGGGAAACTAGCCACTCTCTAATATTGCCCCATCTTGTAAGGAAGCTAGCCTCAATCTAAAAGAGCCCCATCTTGTAGGGAAGTTAGCCCAACTCTAATAAACCCCATCCTGTAAGGAAACTAGCCTCACTCCAATAGAGCCTCATTCTACACGAAAGCTACCATCACTCTAATAGCGCCCCATCTTGAAGGGAAGCGTAGACAATGATGATATTATATTGCAATAATAATAATTTGATAATGATGAACATGATGATGTTAATGGTTATTTAATCATTATTTGATAGTGATGTTAATGGTGATGATAGTGCTAACTTGCCTGATATGATGATTAGATTATGAAGAGCACAATAGTGGTTATGATGATGCTTATAGTAATTTTACTATAATGCTAATTTGATTTGGATGATAACGATGATTCACATGCTCGTGAAAGTTCCGTCCTTCCCTGAATATTTACCGCGCCCTTATTCGTTCTACTATTTCCTTAACATATTGTGGGTAAATTGTATTGGGAAAGAGGGTCATGCACTACCATGTACACCAAGAAAGGTTGACTTCTTTCACGGGCGGACTGGCCATACTTGGTACAAAACGGACCGCTGTTAAAAACAAACAATATGCCGACCCAAACTAGCTGGGGTGTAGCGGTGCTATAGATGAGGTAATATCGCGATGCTTATGGATTATGAACATCGGGATGCCTGGACAGCGCTTGTGGTGTGCCAACACCTGCTTGATACAAACCCACACAGGTTAGAATCCGGTATGCTAGGTTGGAAATCTGACATAGTTCCATTAATTTGCACAAGGCCCAAGCAGGGGTTTTAGTCAGGATGGTTTAATGAGGTAAGGTTAACAGGCGAGGTCAAGTAGTGTTTATAAGGCCCAACTTACTTCCTCTGAGTAAACTCATACTCAGTGCACCAAATCCGAAATCCACCCATCTGAGCCCGCATGCGGCACGCCCACGAACGATGAACCCTATGGTTGAGCGTCAAGATTCAATGACTGGATGTTCGGGTAAAAATAAACGCGGCGCTGTTGAACTGTGGCTTACAACAATAAACTGCGACATGCTGTATAGACACTTGACCTGGATCAATAGTTGTTGGGGTTCACTGTGGTCATGACAGCTGACTGTCGAGGTGTAGAAGCGACTGTGTGATCGTGATGGCTGATGGGACCAAACAGAAGCCGTCAATGGTAAGTGAATGCATACATTGTCGCGTTTTACCGCTCCGAACATTGGCCAATTAAAAGGTAAAAAAAAAAGTAATAAACACTTGAGGCGCGAGTAATTGTCATCGAGGATAAGCAATATGTATCATGAATGGATTAAATTACATTAACTTGTGTCGGGGATTTGTTCGAGGACCTGGACAAAGCAAAGGTAAGGGATCAATAACTTGTCACGGTATGGGATCAATAACTTGTCACGGCAAGGAATCAATTACTTGTCACGGTAAATGATCAATAGCTACCCCGCATATCGCGTCACTTAAGCTCGTCCAGAACAACTTGCAATGTAAAACCACCCAGGCCTTGGTCTTTACCGGCCACCAAGCGTATCCGGCCACAGGCCATTTTTTTAGAGGCAAGTCCTCTCCAGAGCCACTTATCATTCCGCTTGACGGTTTTTGACAATAAGCGATAAGATCACCTTTTGTCCTAAATCCACATCGAGCCTATCACAAAAAGCGCCGATTAAACCATCTGTTAAACCAAACCCCCCGCGACGCGCTCATGCCAGGTTGTTGTTAACTCCCTGACCTCCTTAATTGGCCAAAAAAGCTACCAAAACACGCCGAGCTTTTCATCTACATACGTCAATTTATGTTTGATGCAGGGCTGTCTCTGACAAGGTATGCTAAAGCTCGCAGCACTTGTCCCTCATTCAAACTCCTACACGTATGTGGATTCTTCACGGGAAACAATTTTTTTGTGAAGTGTACTTAGTTCGAATGTGGTATTATTTTCCGGTGCTCGGAAACTTGACATCGAGAATCGCGTGCAGCTGCTTCACGGCTCGGTAACAAAATCTACTTAGGGTCAAGGACATAGGGGGTCGGCTGCCGCTTGTCTAGACCGGCTGGTTAAGCATGAATTCTGAATGAAAAATGGATTTCCTAAGCCTGAGCAATAAGTAACGAGGCGATTCACCAGTCGTGTAGATGAAGTAAGGCTAATTTCGTTAGGCAACATGTGGCGCGTGCCCGCTACAACTCGCGTGACGCAAATGATTGAAGCAATTATCGAATGAGGGAGGCCTAACTGGGCCCGACTGTCAACTACTGACCTATGGCACCTGTAGAGGCACTCTTAACATAAATCAGTTCAGCAACAGCATAAGGCACTGGACCTTGACACTTGATGGATGTATTTTTTTTTTTTGTTTCTTGTAGAACTGAGAGTGGTCCCTCCAATTCGAGGATCAGCTGACCCACTGGAAACATATGTCAGGCACTACTCATCCGGATCGTAATCTGTGTTAGTCAACAAAAACACAAGCAGCTGAAATGTGAGTGGAAAAGCGTTTGTTTAGTATTGGTGGTATTTAACAGCCTATCCGCATATCTGATATGTTGATACATGCATTCTGTCGTCAATCTTCAAATCATCGCTTATTAATATATCTTATTATGTTTCTATCTACGCCCATGATTGAGTTTATACACGTTATACAAACACTTTGGTAGCCACTATTTCATATTAATAGCACCTGACATATATAATGGAGCATCTTTGCACGGTGCGTTCCAAATAACATGCTCGGATGAGTTTTTGCACCAAGAGGTAATTACAATGCAATGACAGAGTATAATGTGCATATCTGCAACTGGTCTGATTGAGAGAATACTTTGACTTGCTGTGGGCAAATAGCTTTACTCTTATCAAGTCCCTCCCTGTAGAGAAACTAGCTTTACTCTTATAGCGCCCCATCCTGTGGGCAACTAGCTTAACTCGTATAGAGCCCCATGATGTGGTTAACGAGCTTTATTCTTATCGAGCCCCACCCTGTAGGGCAATTAGCTTTACTCTTATAGAGCCCCATGATGTGGGTAACTAGCTTTATTCTTATCGAGCTCCACCCTGTAGGACTACTAGCTTTACTCTTATAGAGCCCCATGCTGTGGGCAAATAGCTTAACTCGAATAGAGCCCCATCCTGTTGCCAACTAGCTTAACTCGTATAGAGCCCCACCCTGTAGGGCAACTAGCTTTACTCTTGTAGAGCCCCATGATGTGGGTAACGAGCTTTACTCTTATCGAGCTCCACCCTGTAGGACAACTAGCTTTACTCTTATAGAGCCCCATCCTGTGGGCAACTAGCTTAACTCGTATAGAGCCCCACCCTGTAGGGCAACGAGCTTTATTCTTATAGAGCCCCATGCTGTGGGCAACTAGCTTTACTCTTATCGAGCTCCACCCTGTAGGACAACTAGCTTTACTCTTATAGAGCCCCATCCTGTGGGCAACTAGCTTAACTCGTATAGAGCCCCACCCTGTAGGGCAACGAGCTTTATTCTTATAGAGCCCCATGCTGTGGGCAACTAGCTTTACTCTTATAGAGCCCCATGATGTGGGTAACGAGCTTTATTCTTATCGAGCTCCACCCTGTAGGACAACTAGCTTTACTCTTATAGAGCCCCATCCTGTGGGCAACTAGCTTAACTCGTATAGAGCCCCACCCTGTAGGGCAACTAGCTTTACTCTTATAGAGCCCCATGCTATGGGCAACTAGTTTTACTCTTATAGAGCCCCATGATGTGGGTAACGAGCTTTATTCTTATCGAGCCCCACCCTGTAGGACAACTAGCTTTACTCTTATAGAGCCCCATCCTGTGGGCAACTAGCTTAACTCGTATAGAGCCCCACCCTGTAGGACAACTAGCTTTACTCTTATAGAGCCCCATGCTGTGGGCAAATAGCTTTACTCTTATCGAGCCCCTCCCTGTAGGGCAACTAGCTTTATAATTATAGAGCCCTACCCTGTAGGGCAACTAGCTTTACTCTTATAGCGCTTTATGCTGTGGTCAAATAGCCTTACTCTTATAGACACCCAACCTGTAGTGCTCTAGTCGAGCCCCATCCTGTAGGGCGACAAGCCTTACTTAAATAGACACCCATTCTGTAGTTAGTCTTACTCTAATGGAGCCGTATACTTTTGGGCGAAAATCCTTACTCTAATATAGCCCCATCCTGTAAGGAAACTAGCCTTGCTCTAATATAGCCCCATCCTGTAAGGAAACTATTCTTGTTGCAATAGAGCCCCACCCTGAGGGGCAACTAGCATTACTATTATCGAGCCCCATCCTGTAGGGCGACAAGCCTTACTCAAATAGACACCCCTCTTGTAGTTAGTCTTAGTCTATTGGAGCCCTATACTTATGGGCGAAAATCCTTACTCTAATATAGCCCATACTGTAAGGAAACTAGCCTTGCTCTAATATAGACCCATCCTGTAAGTAAAATATCCTTGTTGTAATAGAGCCCCACCCTGGAGGGAATGTAGCCTTACTCTATTAGATCTCCATGCTGTAGGACGACAAGCCTTAGTCTATAAGAGCCCGATCCTGACGGGAATCTAGCCTTACTCTAATAAAGTCACATCCTGCAGACCAACTATCCCTACTCAAATCGATCCCCGTTATGTAGGGCTTTTAGTTTACTCTATTAGAATTCCATAGTGTATTACTTATACCGGGAGCTGCCCAAGCTTCAAAGTCATCTTCATCCACCAACCAAGAGACGTCACCATGTTGTTGTCATTACCGTCAAGCTCTGGAGAAACATTTACCTATCATTTCCTTTACGCGACTAGTGTTTTTAGCAGCCATGGAGGAAACTGACTTCCTATTTGTCTTAGTCAAGTGTCAGTAGATTGGTAATGCTCAATGTGGGACGGACGGATTTGCATTATATATTTGAAAATTCTACATCACGCTTAACATAGCTTTATGACGTCACAGGGGACGTTGTAAACCCAGGTATACATATGACGACGAGAGGAGGGTGTGTGTCCCGCTCTGCGGACCAGAATTCACCACACGATGCCGAGTGTACGAATACTGTGACCGCCATACGTCGAGGTGCTCCAGCTACTGCTATGAGGAATGTAAAAAGGGGTACTTCTGTGACAAACATGGTCCTAAATGTGAACCGTGCCATTCAGTGTGTGATGACTACCGTCGGAAACACGAGATCGACTGCAGGATACATTGCTATGGTAACAAAATGGTTACGATTTTTCGACGCCTTTACAAACACCCGTCCTAACGTCTTTGCATGTCTACATACTGGCGAGGTTGAGGTTATAGCCGGGATCAGAGTAAGGTCATGACCATGATTACGGCGGGGTCCCGGCGGAGATTATGGATCTCCGAATCTAATGCCACACTACGCCGAATTACTGTTCCAAATATGCCTTCATCAACAGCAAATATAGACAATTTATAGCTGCATTACAAACCCAGAATCATAGCAGCCGGTTAGACTAAGCATCCATAAGTATGTCGAAAGGCACTATCCTGCATTATGGAATCTACCATGTATGGTGTTCTGTCTACAGATGAGTTCAGGAGAAGAAATGCTGCTAGCACGAATGAACAGACTTATCAAACATCTATCCCAGTTACTGTCAGTAACAGTTCTTCACCCAGCACAGGTGTGACCCCGGCATTCCTTGCTGTCCTATGCCCGATTCTAGTGATATTCGTAATTGCAGCAGTAGCGGTCAAGTGGTGAGTCAGATTGGTGTTCTATTCAATGCATTGATGAACCTAGACAGCGATCACACGCCCTAACACATAGTGGTTTATATATATATATATATAGATATATATATATATATATATAGATATATATATATATATATATATATATATATATAGAGAGATATATATATATATATATATATATATATATATCTATATATATATAGATATATATATCTATATCTCTCTCTATATAGATATATATATATATATATCTCTCTATATATATATATCTCTATATCTATATATATATATATATATATATATATATATATATATATATATATATATATATATATATATTTATTTATATATGTGATCTTAGGCGTAGATCGCGGACACCAAGAATTTCAGGAACACGAGGTGAGTGTTACCTGTTTAAATCCATGGACCAATATATGCACTCGAAATTCCTTTCGCAACTTCCGAGCGCTAATCCTTTGTGAACATAGCAATGTAAATACCCATATATTTTCGGACGTCGATACCCAAGCGCGCGTCTAGTGAAGAAATTTGAAACCCAATTATCGTATTTGCCCCGTGGAAACTTTATATGATATGCGGTGATAGTGTTTATGCTTGGGATTCGTAATTATCGCACTAATCAAAACGTTTAGATAAATGTATTTTTCTTGCCAATATTTGATTTTCACACTCTCTGTTGATCCAGACGCCGAACCACAGCCACGTGATATAATGGATGACAGACGGCGATGGATCTCATTCATCCGCTCTGGTTACACTCACTGCTCACGAAGACGACACGCCTTATACAACGTCATATTCACGCGAAAGCCAAATCCACTCAATGAATGAACACAATCCGATAAATCTCACCGAGTCGGGATACCTGACGGATGTCCCATGACCAAGCCACTATACTATACTTGGTCGGTGTACAGATAATACAGAGGGACCATTTCAATCTTTGTCATAGTTTGCTGAGAATGATTGATATATTTTCTCGACTTGAGCGACACTAATACTGAATTCCTCTCTGGTCATCGCTCAGTTTAAGACTAGGACAAACAGAAAGACATTGTTAAGATCTACGTACAGATCAGTGGGCGTGGAGTCCCGTAAGATACCCAGGGGAAGTGCCAGGATGGCTTAATTTATTGACAGCTCATTTGTTAGACTTTACAAGGATACATGATCTGTCTATTCCTCTCTCACTATATATATATATATAGCACATTATACATATATTTTGAAGGAACATCTGATGGATTAGAACCAACACAATCAAAATAAAACGTTAACGCCTACCTGTCGTATCTACCCTGATTTCCAATGCGTCCACCAAATTCTGCCATCTTGTAGGAATGACATCAACGTTGATTCCAATTCCTCATTTTTCAAAAGGAGAAAGCTACCCTAATGGCCAGTTAGCTGATTTAACCTAACAAGGAAGTTTAAATCATGTGACTCTTTGCATGATTTCAGCCTGGCGAAATTTATCGAGTATATAACTAGGGCCGTCTGTGGAGGAAGTTCTAAATGACCGAAACATATCCATGCAATCCAATGCGATAGGGTTTGCTGCTTGTAACCAAGGCGTTCCCGTTCCCTTTAGCTCTCTTTATTTGCGACAGTACCTCTCCTGGCTGACAGCCTGCTGGCCGGTAAGGCTGCTCCAATAACCCGTAACGCATGAATACTGCTTCAACGTACCCCATTCAGCACAACTTTTGCAGATTAAAATGGCGCCCAGTTTATGTCTGGTTCTATGGGGACGGACATATATCTAAAGTTATCTATAAATAGACCTAAACTTATAAGCGTTGCTGACGGGAAGCGCAATGATAAACGTTGCTGGTTCAGTTAAGGGAGGAATTTACTGTAAACATATACTGCCCTCCAGTAGTACTTCCAATGGGATGATTTTACCCACTCGAGTTTCAATCCTCATGCGTCTCATTATTATATCACAACTTAGTGGCACCACTCGACATCTGTCACACGCCATATACTTTTGGCCATGGCAGCAGTTATAACACTACAACAAACATTATCACAAACTCTTTAATTTGCCAAATAGAAATTACCCAGGCGTTCTTCAATGGACGGTTCCATGCTATCATATATGATTTGACGTCTCATTGAACTTTGAACCTGGACTTGAGGCCGCGTTCGCTACACACATAGATACAGCCACTTTTCTGTCTAGTTGGCAAACATCCAGAAATAACCATTCTTTGGGAGATTGATATCGAATCAACGTTTCTCTCTCAAATGAAAACGCCCAAAGACGACTGGCAAGTAAAAATGGGGTGGCATCATTGTACTGATTGGCTGACATTACTTGTTTGATGGCGTGGCATTGTGATCCATGATATGACTATATCACACAATCACCAAGCTCTCTATATTAATTGCATCTTCATCGAAGGAACTTATGGTTCCTCTGTCGTCACAGGGAGGAGAGGGGGCTTGAGTTTTAAAGAGGTTCATAAGAACTTCTATTTTGTAGAGGACATAACGCGGTGTTGCAAAAGCGGATTATACCGGATACCCCTTCCTATATTGCCATAAAGGTAAGATATGTACTTTTGTTAAGGTCGACCAGCCTTATCCATCGAGTTTTGTAAACTAATGCTATGCGTGTAAGAACAGTGTATATTTCTCACTTGACTTGTAGTTATAGCAGCTTGGTCGAACCTGATGACGACAATGCATTCCGTCATTCTATTAATGATGACCTTGGTTTGCTGATACAAGTACAAGGTGCGCTACGAGCTACAAACTTAAGGAAGAAGAGCCCTCAGAATTTGCCAATTGGGAGTAGATATCGTTTGCTATATCAGCTGTGCATGAGGTCACTGGGGCATTTTGACACTATCATAAAAACCGTATGCGGTAATATTATAACGGGTTATATAATGGTACACTACAGTAGAGGCTCGTACATTCGGTCGTCTAAGTGCACATGATGCTCAAAGCCGTGTTATATTTCTTGTTTGTGTGCAATGGCTGGTCGAATAAACAGTTGTGATTTGCTAAATTATACATGGATGCTTGATTTCATATCGTAGTTAGATTCAAGCACACAAAGCGTATCTAAGTCAACAAACGGTGTTAAATCTAGCATCATTTTAAAAATCATATCTTTCCCCAACCTGATAAAACGTAGCGCACTTTCGCTGCTCAGCGTTGCGCACACTCAACTCCAGCCATTGATCAAGTGGCCTGGGGTCCCGCCTTTTTGTTAACGGTCGCTTTTTCGCGTAGTGAGCAGTTCATTGAAACAACACGAACAGGGACGGGAGGCCAGACTTGGATCACTGCCAAAAAAAACCACCGCCATCCGTAACACTAGGAAATGGACAACAAACGGGCAGCAATGAGAGAAGGTGACAAGATTTAGAACTTACCATATTCTGCAGTAATTGTGCGCAAATACGTTGCGTATCGCCAATGCCAATATCCAGGGCAGCTATACACACTGATCGAAATATTTGGTTCGTTGCCAAGTGCTGGCTACATGACAGCTTGCCTGGCGTGGTTGTTGGTGTCTGAATAACCACGTCGATCAATTGACGTACCATGATTCATCCCAGAAATGAATGGATACATACTCTGTTGTTCGATGGATTTACTTCATATGTTTTGGATAATATTATGCTAGCAAGAATGGATCGGATAGGAAACATTGAACTCGGCGATGAAACAAGCCAACTCGACCAGCTACGCAAAACTTCAAGCTAACATTGGATAACCGCTACTGGGTTTTTTTAGTTAACAGGCTGTGAACTGATGAAACGTAAGATATATGTGAATGTTATAGGATGTGTAGGTTATTGTGACGGCCATTTAGTAGTACACCCGCGTTGAAAACCACTGCTTACCTACATTTCATATATTATGATAATAACCATATGAAGTTACACCCCTCCAAGCGTGCCATTGGCTGGAAAGCCACCAGCCGACAAAATAGAAGGACAAGAGAGAGAGGGGTTATAACTTCATACAAAAACGTAAATTACAGCAGGTTAATTCAAATAAAGAGCCACTTGGGCGAGAAGTGGAATCAAAGTGTTTAAATCCTACTCTGCAACGGCAACGGTAATCAAAAGGTAAATATACAAACTCATATAGTCAGTTATTCAAATATTTAATATATATATATATATATATATATATATATATATATATATATATATATATATATTTGTATGTTTGTATGTGTTTGTATAAATGTATGCATGTTTGTATGTATGCAGGTTTCACCACCCAACAAACGCATGCATTTACGAACACATACACCCACCACATCTCCACCCCTCCCAAAAGGTTCAGTTAGATTTACAACTTGTTCGGCAACTCGGGACATCAAAACACACACAGAAGATTCATACGGAGAGAGACACACAGACAATATACGATACAACACAGTCAACTCAGAGAAAATATTTAGAAAGAGCGTGCCAGTCAGCGGAGACAAATAAAGCTCAGTAGAACTTCATATTAAGTCTTGTGTATTATCTGTAAGGACATCAACCCTCAGATACCTACAATAAGGTCGACGACCTAAGAATAATCGTCTCTCGTATCTCATCACCATCCCTGACTTAACTATGATGACCCTTGGTCATACATGTATGTATGTATATGAGGCGTGAACACCAGAAGGCGATAATGAGGCGGCAATATATTTAATGTAGCTACAATTTTTGTGTGAATGTGCTACCACCACCACCTCGACCCACAAAGATAAAGACGATGTAGCTAGGCCACTGCCTAGGCTTTTGTCGCCAATGTCGTCTGTAGTGTGCTTTTAGTCATTTATGTGTATATTCTAACAAACGTGAACTTCCCGTCTTCCCATCTAATTCTAAACAGACAAACAGATAAAAGAAAGAATTAACTGAATAAACTGATGTACAAATATAGCCTGAGCCACAAAGTCTAGGTCACATACACTGACATGATCATTTCAGTTATTCATCGCTGACACCAATCATGTATTTATGACCGCATTAAGCAATAGCCTTGTGAAATGCAGATCTCTTTATTTTAATTGTTGAAATTGTTTTACATGATGTTGACTCATAATATATATCCCTTATACGCTATTTCATAAAAAAGGCAGGTGTTGCATGCTGCAATCATCTATATTCTATTCATATGAGAAGTTCATCAAACTTTGGTATTATGTTATAATCTCAGTGCAGTGTACCGTTTTATCATAAACGTTGGATCGGCATTGTTGATAGCAGCACAGCGGTTCAGTAAGTAAGGAGATAACCCTTAAAGAGCTAATAAACACTTGCATCACTATTTTAAGGTGAATTGCGCTCACCGAATTTGTCATGTTTGTCAAATAAAATATCTCTTACCCGAGATTCATCAACTGGAAGTAGAGGAGGCTTTTTTATCCTCACGTTCGATGGATTGGGGTAAATGAACCGTACACATTGCTGCACCTCCAAAGATGTTTAAAAGTAAAAGCTCACTGATGAAATAATGCCCTTTCGAAAATTACCTCACTAAATAACTAATCATTTTAGCTTTTTGTTTCAGAGCGAATTCGTTGGCCGAAATATAGTTATTTCTAGGGTCAAGAGTATTTGCTTGTCAATTGAACATAAAATATTAATTTCGGAATGATCTCGTTCATAAATTGACACCTGAACGAAAAATAGATTGGCACAAGCGCCAACTGCACGTCTTCCAACAGCAAGTTGGACGACCAGCAATACGGTATCAACAATATTACACATACAAATGTTATCTCTAAACAAAATGTATACTTGACCTATTAGTTTAGCAATTAGGACTGTGATTACCCCTTGTTTACATATCGTAAGGTTTGTGTTTAGGATCTCTATGTGCCGCACACGTTGACCCTGGATATCAGTGAGTGGACCTGGTAACGTGCACTATTTTAGGATAGATGTCACAAGCTGCTGCCGCTTAGATGTATTGACATGACCCCTTAGCAGATGTTTTGACATGACCCCTTAGCAGACGTTTTGACATGACCTCTTTGCCAAGTCAGTGCAAAGCTAGAGAAGCGATGTTTGCCTCTGGTCGATTACGTAAGGTTTGGCCTACTTAGACAGGACCTGCAGATAGCCTGCTCGCTAAGCTGACGCAGTAGAAAACATTCAAGCTAAACGTCCTTTTTATTTTTTTAATGTGAATGCTTAAAGTACTGTTACAATCATTATCACGAGGCTAAGTTCTAAATACTGGCAAAATTTCATGTGCGCAAATACAGCCGTTTCAAAGATATCAGCGATAGGTACTCTAACATACATGTCATTATACAAAGTACAAAGAGTGCAGATAAGTATTTGTTCCTCCTATTCAATGCTACGATAATTCCTCGCTACAGCCATGTTATTCATATGTTCATAACTGCTGTAGTTATGGAGGAGATCGTTACAAAATATTAAGGCAAAAATCGACGAAAATCGATCCCATTTGCCTCTTACACTGCGCATGCGCGTCAAACTGGATCAGTAGTTGTGTCCCCACTTGACCTATCATTCCCAAACATTCAATGTTGATATGTTCAACCCTTCTGGAGAAAAGCCCAAAAACTAAGGCTGGAGATAAACAAAGCAAAAAAAAAACTATTTACGGGTCACTCTGTAAAATTGAGAGTTCTCTTCTCATATCGCCTGCTCTACCTTCCATTGATTAGGGTAGGGTGTTGATAATGGTGGTCAGAATGATGATTGCTATCAAAGGTGAGTTGTTGATAGTGGTTGGAATGATGATTGTAATTAGGGTAGAGTGTTGATAACGGTGGTCGAGGTCCATGATTTTGATTTCGGAAAAGTGTTGATGATGTTGGTCAGGGTGATTATTGTGATAAGGGTGTGGTGTTGATGATTGTGTTGATGGTGATGATTGTTAATCATTATAGGGTGTATATTATACCTGTCGGGCCTGCTGATGTGGACATGTAGGACTATGAGTCTGGTAGTTTGCTATATAACCTCCTGTTGCTGTCATGTAGGACTTTGCCAGTTAAAAGTCGGGTAGTTAGCTTTATTTGTCTGCTGATGAAGTCATCCAGGACTATTATATATGCAGAAATGTGAGACTTTAATCGGATGGTTTGCTATAAATGCCTGGTGGTCTGGTCATATTGGAACATCAGATATCATTCGGATGGCTTGTTTTATGAGTCAGGTGGTGTTGTTATGTAAGGCTATGTCCCACATGGCGAATGGACCTTTCAGTACAAGAAGTTCAAAGAAATTATTCGTACTGGCTGTGTTATTCATAGTTCCGTCTGAATTACAAACGCGCATGAATGTATTTACCATTTTCCAACCGATAATATATTTCACCATACTACAGACACATTTTGTGGCACTAAATCAAAAACGCCTCGGACATTCTAGCCGCTAATTCAACAACGCTCATTTGCTTGACCAGCCGAAAGGCAAGCAAATTATTAACCAATATTTGCCCTTCCTAGAATCACTGCAACGAATATTCCCCAAATCACACTAAAAAAGCATTTCCTCTGGCATATGTGCTAAAATTACAATCGTGCCCATTATAGAGACTAGCACAAACAGTGGATTTCTAAGAGGCGAGTTAAATTTACCAGATATTCCAGTTTAAAGTTTAAAACCTCAATTATTATAATGGTGTTTATTGACTCAAAAACCTTAGTAAGAGACACTTTATCACCAAATATATTTTCATAACAACAAAAATTAAGAAATATCACAGCAATTTGTGTTAAATACCGAGTGCAAAACAAAAAATTAACCCCACATCGAAACCTGAAGTAGGTAACTAATATTCGATTTATACTCAGTAGAGGTTATTTCTGCTTAAACAGCCTTGCCATCAGAATTATTGCTTAATAACACGCCACTGAAGATTAATGGCAGTTATAAGATATCTCAAGTGACATAAGCACCGTTAATAAAGACATTATGCTGCTGAATATAGAGCTGTTGTATATTCCCTTGATCAATATAGTAATTATTTATTAATATTCCAACTGTTCACACATGCAAACATCTAATACTCACTTAAAGAGCAATATGTGATGATTACACATACACATTTTCAAGAGGATGAAATAAGGTACATATGCGTTAATAACTCAGAAAAACACTGCTAAAGGTTTGTACCCATACAATTACATAAGTAGATGGTTCCCAATGTGCTTAATATGAGTACTTTTGCTGAATACCAACTTCGACAATAACACCATTGTAAATGTAATCACGATAATGTTCCCTTGGTTCCTCAAATGCTCTCAGTGAATACGTGCTACCAAGCTTTACTATGCCCAAATGTAAACTACAGGGTTGCGTCCCCCTCTTCGATTGTTTCCTGCAGCTGGAATTCGTACCCAGCGTGTCCGAAGGACCATTCATAAATGCAGACACATTTGTTGTCCCTCTGAAAGATTCCAAACCATTCGGCAACATTACCCATTGCAGTGATATAATACATTTGACGCAAGTATATGATTGACAATAACAGTTCGCTTGACTTACCTCATTCAGACTCCTATTTCGTCTACACCAGAGTCATCAGCCATCTACGCCAGAATCGATTGAGTCATCGGCATAACGAAACAGCTCTACTTCTAGCATATCCTCTGGCACTCCAGCCTCTATCAGTACCCGTTTTGCCTCTCCTAGTGTGATGTCCGAGGGTCTCACGGACACTGTGATTGTGTTTCGTGCGAAGAGGTGGTACACCACAAACTGGAATCTGTCAACAGAGACCAAGGCAAAACATGCGAAAAAGTTATTATATAATTGGTTATATAAAAGGACAAATAAGCATAGATCAAGTGGACAATCAGAAGTCAAAACGATTGGAAATAAAAGCACGGATCAAATGACCAAAGGCATGTTATCGGAAGGTACGCATATACCTGATCATGATTATCGAAAGTGGCATTGAAGGGAAGTGTAAGCATGTCCGCGTCGAATAGTAAAATGTGAACGAAAGAGTAAATGCCAGTCAGTCAGAGGAAGATGAAGCAGAGATCGAGCCGAATAACAAAATGTGATTAAAAGTCGAATGATAGAATGTGCATACTGATAACAAAGGTCATTCAAAGGTAGTTTTAGTATAGAAATGCCAGCATGGATAAAGTGCCAATATTAGGAACTGCAAGTCTAGACCAAGCCGAATGATTTATATTGTGAACCAAAGACCAAGAAACTGTAAGCCTAGGTAATGTCAATTGATAAGACGTTGAGCATAAACCAAAGTACGTTCCAAAATAGGATGTGTGAACCTAGACCACGGAAAATAATAGGAGGTGTAAGCATGGACAAATGCCATCAAGAGAGCAATTGTCTTTTAAACTTATTTGGACGATATTAACTGGTGCATCAATAAAATAGGCGGACGTTTATGCGGGGTGACCACAACAACTTCATGATGCATATATTCACTTATATACACGAACATCACGTCAATTTTTTTCTTTTGCTTTCAATGGCTTATTGGCACAGATATTGATACAAAGAGCCTGGCGAGTAAATTTCAGGCATTCTACAAGCTGTATTGTCACAGTATGCTACTTAAGTGTAACAGATTAACAAATTCCACATCCGTGACTTTGACCTTCAAAATAACATAAGGGTCACTGAAAACTCTCTATTGTGGGATTCCACAATGAATAATACTTAGTATGGAAAGATTAATTAAGGCATATGTATTGCTATGAAGCATTGGCTTCCATTTCAAATATGGCGAAGATAGATCAAGAAAATTTGCATATTTTTTTAAGGCTTCGACATGGTCAGTTTTTTAGTTTGCAACGAGATATTGACACATAAGTTGTCAAATGGTGATTAGAAGGTATTTGTAGAGCTGTAACAGATATCAGACAAAAGCTAATCCTGAAACACAAACTATGGAAGGAAACGATTATGTACGAACCCTGATATGATTTGTGAGAGATATGCGCGCTCATCGACATCAGCTTGTTGATGCGGAGCCAGAGGTATCCTCATCAGATCATCTGGTACAAATGCAACACATGATATCGGCTTCAAATAGAAAAATTGATAGGCTTACTCCAATTACACACACACACACACACACACACACACACACACACACACACACACACACACACACACACTATATATATATATATATATATATATAGATATATATATATATATATATATATATATATATATATATATATATATATATATATATATATATATATATATATATATATATATATATATATATATATATATATATATATATATATATATATATATATATATATATATATATATATATATATACATATATTCACCCACTGACCCACTGTTATTGGACGCAGGCACATAATCAAACGCATCGCAAAAATGTCAAGGACTTTCCTGAACTTTACAAACCGAAATTAGCTTTGAAAATTGTTCAAAATCCTTAATGACCTTCATCAAACTTGATATCAAACAGCAGAGTTCTGTTTTATATATATCATTATTGTAACTCCTGATACATTGCTCAGACTTAATTTCGTACCAAACATATTCTATTAATATGCGATTCAATTGTACAAATAAAATAACAATAGTTTAGAATTATGAATTAACCATCGCATCTGATAAGGGACATGTATACTGGGCAGGACGAGCTGAAATTGAACATTGGTCCGATAATGTGATAGTCTCCTTGTGTTCTGATAAAAGTTGCACTAAGAGAAATTATTTAATGAATTGGTAGGTAAAGACAAAATATTATCTTAGGTTAAAACTTAATGCAAGTTTGATAACATTATAAAAACAAAAATATAGAAGACAGAATCAAACACATGCTACTCTCTGACTTGTTGGGAATAGGAAAAGATCAACATAAAAATTGTCCCATGATAGTTATTTTCAAGCTATTTGTCTGTCAAACATAGACACTTTCGTAGGGATATATTTATAAAATATACACATATATATATATATATATATATATATATATATATATATATATATATATATATTTATAGAAATATATATATATATATAGAAATATATATATATGTATATATATATGTATATAGATGTATATATATATATATATATATATAAAAAATATATACAAAAAAAATATATATACAAATAGACATATATATATATATATATATATATATATATATATATATATATATATATATATATATATATATGCATATATATATATGTGTATATCCATATATATATATATATATATATATATATATATATATATATATATATATATATATATATATATATATATATATATATATATGTGTGTGTGTGTGTGTGTGTGTGCGTGTGTGTGCGTGTGTGGGGAAGGGGACATGTGCGTGCGTGTGTGAATTACCAAGGTTGATGAGCATCTGCTGCTGATTTCCTGCTTGGTTGCCAGGTGGAAGCAGGTTGATTTCTACACACAATTATGGCATTCCCCATTTACATTCAATGGGTTATGGTAGATCAAACAATAGAATATTATTGCAGCTTCTATATCATCGCAATGTATTTTCAAATTCACAAATATCGATCAGCAAGACATGTTTGAAGCATATATGAGAATATGAATGTCGATAGAATTTCCGTATAGGTTAGATTTTTTCAATGAAACAGAATACTCACGCATATTACCCATACCATTGAACCCCTGGCCAATTGGATGGGGTAAGTGCCGTTGATTAACACCTGTACATAGCATGAACAATTCTTTCATTCAACATTAATGGCTCCTCCTGCTCCTACTCAGATCAAAATGATGCTTTAATTGTACCACACTTGAAAACCAGGTCAATACCTGAAGCATTGCTACAACGTTCGCATGCTACATGCTACATGTTGCTGTTCATGTATTGATTCAAGATCAGTCAACCTACGAGCAAATATGGACAGCATGATTCTGACCTATATTCAGTGGCATCTCATGCTGTGGAATTGATGATGCTGTCGTTGTTGCTGATGCTGCAGCATGGGGATTTCCCTGATAACTGTTCTCGAATCCAGAAACCGTGTCATCATCCGGCAAATTTCCATCCTCCCTGAGGTCGAGATCTCCGCCATGTCGCCACATTTTTAGAACGTCTCTCCAATCGTGATGGGGTTCGGTGGCTTGCTGTGGTTCAGAGAGTTTTTCCGCGGCACATGGAGGTGCTTCGGTAAATTCCCCCTCAAGGTCAATGCCCAAGGTCCCTCTAAGGGATCCATTTGGTTTTGAGGGGGTCTTTTGAGAATTAGTTAATGCAAGCGGACCATCAGGTAAGCTGTATCTATCATTTAATGAAATATGGATACTTCCATTGTCCTTGAACACAGGGACGCTTTCAGCGTCTGAACAGAGAGATTGGATTGAACTCTGGAGTGAGGGTAACATCTTCTTCTGCAGAGCCTCAGAGTATCGTTCCCCAGTTGTAGAATCATTTAAATGAGTGTTCCGCTTCGGTAATAATGTTTGGTCATCATGATGTGGCGCTTGTACAGCTAAATTCAATAATTCTGTTGGGGAACTGAGGCCACCAGTGTGCAAATTACTTGCTGATTTAGCATGGGTTCCGTCATCTGTAGTCCTTAAGAGATGGTTGTTAAACGACACATCACCGTAATTATCTTTATCTTGACCACCAGAAGACAAGGTTAGATGTTCGTTGTCATGCAAAGTCACACGTTCGTGACTGCTGTTGTGTAGATTGGTGCATTCAGACTGAGTTAAACTGCTTTGTCTTACTGAGCTATCGCACTCATGTTCACTTGGGAGTAGTTCGTCGGCTTCTGTGAGTCTCGTTTCAGCACCAGAGGCTGTCATATGACACATATACCGAATTGTCTTGAAAATGTTAACTGCAGTTCAATGCCGATTGACAGATGTTAAGGGAATATTGCTCATAGTACTAAATGGTAATCGCAACTGCAATATTTGCATATTCCGTCCGCGTAAAATTATACAATTCATGCGCAAACAGAACTAAAAGGCCAACATTTGAGCTTTACTATAAAGTCAGTCATTGGGCCCCTTATCTGGTCAATTATAGATATCAGCTATCATTAGTATCATCTATCAAGTCAAACTTTAGTATCAGCGATCGAGTCGGTCAGTCATTAGTATCAGACGTCAAACCAGTCGTTAGTATCAGCTATCAAGTCAGGCATTGGTATCACCTACAATTGAGTCATCAACTATCAAGTCAAACATGAGTATCCGAAAACATGACGCTAAGCAGTATCAGTCAGTTATTGCAATCAAAACGATGGGCCACATGCAGCAACCGAGAATCAGGGACGAACATAAGAAGATAATTATCTGGCACTCACTTCCGTCTGCATGGACCTCAACTGCATGTGGAGAGTGTTTCATCAAGGCTCGCTGGGATTCATTTAGATCACCTTCATCCCCCTGATCTGATATTTTGTTATATAACACACAAAACCTGTTTAGATCAATATTCAAGGTTAACCCGTTTATTGGACAACACACAGAGTCAAGCAATGTTTATAGTTTAAAATCAAGTCAGAAACCTGTTGTTATTTGAGTTTGATCTGATGCATGTTCAGATATTTCCTCCAATCCAGTCGAATTATTTCGTCTTCTAGTACAATATTCATTACGGCCACAACACCCAAGGAACGATCTGGTCGATTTGCCTGGATTCATTAAATATATAACAAACAACCAGAACATAGCAGCGCACGCAAAAGGTATTCAGATAGTATATCGATATTTAAAAAATCTTAAATGTATAACTTGCTCCATTAATGAATAACATGTTCCATTAATTTGAACGCGTTACATATATATTTGACCCGTTCCATCAATGTATAACGTGTTCTATTTATGAATAGCATGTAACATGCTTTAATTTTTATGACCTTGAACACGAACGGGCGTATTCTATCGAACATTAATTGGCTTTACCTTCATTATAATTATTGTGTATAAATTAATGCCGATTTAGACAATGATGCTATTGAATTAAACAATGACTGACATACCTTTAAACTTGGTTTTCCTTTCCGAACAAAAATACGCTAAATATCTACGAAGACAAATATCAAATAATCAGTAATTGTTTCATAGATCTACATTCACAGTGATATGTGTATAATAAGACTGCACATTGGTAACCATTTGCATACAGTATTCCAATAAGACATTAATGTTGATTCATGCAGTACACTTTCACTTAATGATAAAAGGCTTCAACCAGATAATACACATAAATATATAAATAAACGTCAAACTTACATGCTACCTGCTAACACGACTAAAAGGACCACCGCGAGAACTCCAATAACCAGGCTTGTATTGTCAGCAGGCGAGTCGGCCATTAATAATACTTTTGATGTTGTTACATATGATCCGTCTACTGTGGTTAAGCTTCCATTAGGTTTATCAACGATTCCTCTGAACACATCTGAAACCAGACAGGTGAGTATTGCATGGTGAAGGTAAATATTGAGTGTTTCATATAAATCAACGACTGTTAACATTTCGGCACATCAATAATCCTTTGAATGATAATATAGGCACACCGAATTCTAATCTACAAAATCTCCAAATTAAAGGTCAAAATCGCATCAGAATGCGCATCGTGGTATATGAGACATACCGTTACAGAATATCTTGCAGTCGGGAAAATGTCTAATGTGGTATGCGTCACAGACTGTGTGACAAGGCTCGCATCTAAAGGGTTGTCGTGTCACAAAACATACGGTTGTCAGGAGTGTCATAACACTCTTTATAGCAGTAATTTGTGCATACAGGCGTATCCCGCTTTGCTTCACAGAATTCATTCTCTCGACATTTGACGTTGTTATCAGGTCCACACAGGTCTAAACAAACCTCCCGGTCTCTGTCACAGTACTCAAACTGCCCACATTTGGTTTTGTTTCCGGGCCCACATCTATCTAAGCACATTCCCAAATTTCTATCGCAGTGTTGCATGACATTGCAAGTGATCGTATCATTCTCTCCACAAAGATCAAGACAATCTCCATGATATCGGTCACAGATCTGATGGAGTTTACACCCGGGATGGATGCCACATTTCTCTAAACATTTCCCGAGTTCCCTGTCACAGTATTGTGTAAACTCGCAAGTAATATTGTCATTTTCTCCGCATAGATCTAGACATCGGTCTTGTTGTTGGTCACAGATCTGATGGAGTCCACATCTAGTATTGTTACCGCATTTATCTAAGCACTGGTAATGCCTGACGTTGTAGTACTGGTTTTTATTGCATGGTGCACTAGAGCTACATACAGAGCACACAAATACATAAGGTTGTTGGTGACATTATTGCAGTATTCTGAAAAGTTAATTTGATAAAATAAACGTTGTTCATCCGGAGATAATATGTGATGATGATGAAGTTGGATTCGAGATACAGTTTATGTAGATTAACTGCTTATATGTATAATTAGGGTACAGTGTCAATTTAAAATTAACTAGATATATATGAAAAATACAACGGGATTTCCCACAACTCTCTAGTCATATTGCGATCGTGACGCTTGGACAGTGTCCTTTAACAGGAATCGCTCTGGTGACTTAAACATGTTACCTACAATCACTTACCTGTCCCAATTCAGGCTATAGAGTGAACCGTAATCTTTGTTTGGCAAAGTGATTGAGATGCAATATCATAAAATCAGTGTAAAGCTACCAATATATGATCATCAATGTTACATGTGAATAACATGCAACAATCAAATAGTAGATTCGAAACAATATGGCTACCTGGTTGCTCTGGGTGCCGCTGCTGTAAGCACAGTGCAGGGTATGAGGAGTGTAAAGATGATGATATAGAGCCGAACGGGACATACTGAGGCTGTTATGGGTTCCATCTTGGTTACAGCTGATGTAGGCACAGTGCAGGGCATGAGGAGTGTAAAGAAGATGACATAGAGCCGAACAGGACATACTGAGGCTGTTCTGGTTCCATCTTGGTTACAGCTGATGTAGGCACACGCACCAAGCAAATATAATAGATAAGAAATGTACCGTTAAGGTAACTCATTTTGCAGCATCCATTTACCCAAACAACCGAATACACACCAGTCACCAACACTTGCCACAGTGATGCTACAAAGTATTTCATGAAAAAATATCAGTGGAGTACGAACTTCACATCAGCCACTAAAAAACAAATAAAGACAATTGAAAGGACTAAATTAGTTTTCCTTATCTACCGTGAGCCTGTGTACTAAGCTTAACGGTTTTAGGCTGTTAAGTACAGCATATACATTTGGTTGACTGACATCAGGCTCCGGGCGTTTATGAATGCATCTGTTATCACACAATATGTCATGTGGCAATGCCAATGTACGATGACTGTCATATATGGACAAGCAACTGGGGGGCTATCTTGATGCATTGAAAATAATCCCACGGGCACTCCAGCCATATAAACGGCTCTAATACATATGACATATATATATATATATATATATATATATATATATATATATATATATATATATATATATATATATATATATATATATATATATATATATATATATATATATATATATATATATATATATATATATATATATAGATATATATATATAGAGATCTCTAGAGAGATCTAGAGAGAGAGAGAGAGAGAGAGAGAGAGAGAGAGAGAGAGAGAGAGAGAGAGAGAGAGAGAGAGAGAGAGAGAGAGAGAGAGTGGCTGTGTCTGCGCATAGTGAGTTGCTCACTTCAAATACCACATTAAGCATGGTGCCGCAAGGTAAGCATTGGTCAACCTCGCCCCAAAATAAATCACTTCTCAACAGATTCAGTTTGAAGCCATAAAGGTGTGCTACTTGGGAACATATGTTCTTACCAGTGTTATTTACTAACCTTGGTGTGTTGTACAGCGTGAAACCAGGACCAGTAGCGAAATACGAGTCACGAAGTGCGATATCTGTCTGCAGGTAAATTAGATTCGCGGTTATTCCTCATGAATTCGTCCCTGATTCTGTCAACGATAATCAAATCAAAAGCACTCCCCATCTGCCTAAGACATCCACTCGTCACAAGCTTGACATCACCCAATATTTTTGTGCGTGACGTTGACAAGAGAAGGCGTTATTGGCATGCCTTTATACGCGCCTATTTATTAAACATGTATGTATAAAACACAGCGCCTACGCACATACCGCCTTAATGATGATGCGTCACCTATGCCTGAAATGCAATTGCGGTCAAGATTACTTGCTGACGGTGCCCCAGCTCTTTAAATAAAGGCCAACATGACAAAATTAATTAATCGGTCGTTATTTCAATATGTTATACTGCATTGAACATTCCCTTCAAAATAACTTTCATCCTGCCTCTAGTTTTGGACTGTTCGATAACCTAACATATTTAGTTTTGAAAATATATTCAGGTGTTTATGTCGCATTGGTCTGAGGCACTCTGCATATGTGACAATACTCAGATGAGTATATTGATTGGGGCTGGACGCTATGCAGGTGAGTATATCGATTGGGTATGAGGCGTTATGCAGGTGTGACAATGCTCAGATATTTATGTCGGTCATCACACTCACAAACAACGACTTATAATTATACAGATATGTGAGCACAATACCTTAGATTAAGTCCGGACATGGAAGCAGTTTGTTAGTCCTTGGATATTAATTTTTTAAACTGTATAGAAGTCTGGCATTTAATACGAGTTCCATATCGTACATAGGTCATCCATTCTGCTTGCCGCAATCAAATGATGTTTACGCGCGAAAAATGACATGATATTTTACTAAAACACCTCTCATTGACAAACACAAATGTGAGCACATATTTTAAACGCGTATGATCAGTAAACACTGATAATAGACGTACAATTTCCACCAGAGCACAGTAAGAAAATGAGCTGACAGAATGTTCTGTTTCATTAAATCATGAAGCAAATTATAATGGATAGCTATATTTGGTGTGATCACGTCACCAGCGTATAGCACTCGGAAGCCTCTCGGGGTGATTAAATCAATAACTGAGTATAGAAGAAATAACCGCTCAATTTAAAGATGGGCCAGAATGATATCGGTCCACCAGTGATCATTGTCTTAAGCAAACACCTTCCAACCACCACCAACCCTCACCCACACTACCACCCCCCCCCCAACCCACGAAGTTGTGGAAAAATAATCTCCCTACCTGCAGAGTTAGATTCAATTTTCCTCCCAGTTTACAAACACTTCTGTCTTAAATAACTGTAAGTAACTCGCCGATTCATGTTAAAGGTTCACTTAATGACAACGCCCATAGTCTTACACACATAGCAACAATATAAAAAACACGCATTCAAGCGAGTTCTGATGTGCGTGGCACCCACACAAGTGAGTAATATGCAAAAAAAGGCTCTCCTTCATTGGCAAGTAATCTCTTACTTAGTGTGCCTGACTGGGTAAATAGGATCTACATTGAGCAAGGAGACTATTTTATGTCGGCTAGTTGAACTTCTTGGCTAGAGATCATAATTCACCCATGACAAACACGCAAGCACCAAGCCACTCATAATATAACCACGAGTATAACCAACCCTGAAAGGGGATTCCCCAGACAATCCCATATTATCAGACATTTTGCGCTCGCATGCGCTGATGTGCAGTCAGCTGATTGCACGCTCGGTTCACTCGCCAGGAGGCTACCCTCGTGCAGGGAAAAGAAAATGAGCTAAGGAGTCAGCAGATATCAGTGACAAGCAAACCATCATCTACCACAGCGCACATTGCTCTACCGCTTAAACAATAACATTATAGTGCTACATCGATTTCCACAATGAGGTGATACCGCAACGGTGATTGATGTGGATGATTAAAAACTTTATAGAGTTCCTTCGCCCATTTGGAGTAAACCCGCCGCTTACATCAGCGAGCGCTGCAATGAGGTGATTCGATTGAGCTGCCGGATTGGGCAGCGATTCAGCAGTAGTTGAGTTGAAGAGATGTTTACAGGGGTTAAATAGGTAACGTTCTAGGCGGTTGGATTTTACAGCCAAACTAAGTCAGGGTCACCCGAGCGAGTCATCCGGGGTCAGGAAGTGCAAAACAAATGGCATTCGGCACAGAGCAACAATGTTGCAGTCATTCGTAACCTCACGCACTCAATCAGTCCCCGCGAAGAAAGAGCAATGTCACCAACCTCCTATCCCACCCCCACTGCAACAACGCGCTGCCCCCACCCCCATCCCCCAACAAAACTGATTGGTTCCTGAGGATGAGGATGACTCACGCGTCATGGTGGTGAACCTAAAGAGCACTGCAGTGACGCTTCGTGTACGTAGCTAACTTGAGCACCAGTACCTGGCGGAAATTCGTGGTTCCTTTTCGTTTGAGGAATGAGAACGTCACGTGAGCTACTGACACATTGTCAGGTGCAGTTGGGACAAACAAAGTAGGGCAACACCAGTGTCATCGCTCGAACAGGTAACCCAAACCTGGACATAGCTATATATGCGGTATAGAAAAACGTAATGTTTCCGGCAGCTTACTGAGGGATGCGCGTCAAAACAATAGGCAAATGCCAAACATGATCAATGAGGATTTATTCAGTGCCATTTGCATCGTTTTCCAGGTTACAGAGGCACGAAGGTAACTTGAAGTCGTGCATTGACGAAGTGTATTCACGCATCTGACAGGTAAGATAGCGAATTCAAATTTGTCATCGTAGGTGCTGCTTGGAGTACAAAAATACATATTAGTGGATAAGTGTCAAGTTAGCGCTGGAACTTTAGGGTCGCTGCCCATGCACTGCAGTCATCTTCATCCATCACCGTCGATATATATTTTACTACGTATCAGGAGGAAGGGGTTTTCTGGGGGGATAGTCAAGAAGAGGAGTAGGGTAGGTTTTTCCACATTTCCAGTGATTCGAACCTATCCAGAATTAATTACGTTAATCCTAGGGGGTTCATGAGGAAGGTTCAACAAACCCAGTTGAGAAAAGGAATCTCAAAAGGTTCACAAAGTTACAAACATTGATATAGCACCGTCTGTGACTCTCACTCTGAGTCTGTGACTCCCACTCTGAGTCTGTGACTCCCACTCTGAGTCTGTGACTCTCACTCTGAGTCTGGTGACTTCCCCATTAAGCCTGTTGACTCCCACTTTGAGTCTGTTGACACCCACTCTAAGTCTGTTGACTCCCACTTTGAGTCTGTTGAAACCCACTCTAAGTCTGTTGACTCCCAATTTGAGTCTGTTGACTCAGAGTGAACGAGCGCATATGATATACATTTCTGTAAGGATGCGGATATTTTATGAATTATTGACGGATTAATAACGTTGGTTACACTGTGCTGAAGAGGCATTTGTAGTAAATATATATATATATATATATATATATATATATATATATATATATATATATATATATATATATATATATATATATATATATATATATATATATATATATATATATATATATATATATATATATATATATAAATATATACACATGAAGAATGGGATCAAAGGGATAGGGTGCTAATGGTCTATCCTAAGCTACCGGCTAATCCGAATGTCGCTTCTTAATGGAATCTTTTTTCTCTCTCTCTCGAGTGAAGACACCCTGTCCTGACTAATCCATGTTGATGGCATAAGTTTGATTCGGAGCCATTTCTGGAAGCAACATCATCTCTATTTTAACTATACAAAGCTGGCTTTCCGGTATCAATAATGCATGAAAACTTCTCACACGTGCCTGGATACGAATAAGGGGACTGTTGTTGTGGGAATAATGGTAAGTTTTGCTGTCGTCACATCTTCCTGTCTCTTCATAGATTGTCTACGGAAGTGTTGCTTTCCACAAGGTTGCGAGGGATACATATGTTTATATATAGATATGTGAGGGGTTCGCGTGATATCTCTATTAACTAATGACATGGGCGTAACTTAGTTCCTCTCTCCCACGGAGACTATATCAATCCTAATCTAAACCCTAGCGGCAATTATTGATTAAGCGGCTCTTGTTGAGCACCATTTACTCGCAAGGTGGCGCTCGCTATTCCTTTAGAACAAGATCATTATAGGAAGATATAAAACAATCTTACATTACCTCCTCGTCACCTCGTCACTTCGTGCCATTCCACTTCAGTCTTGCGTGACAATATAGGCGAAGTGAACTATCAGATGTCACCGCTTTTTACCCGTCTTCACCGGCATATCGCGCAGAGAAAAAATAACCGCGCGCGTCCTTTTTAAGGCGACTCGTCCTCGCAGAGACGGGAAGGAATTATTACAATACTGATCGCATGGTGACTTTTTTGTATGTGTCAACGGCCTGAAATGTCAGTTAGCGTCATCAATTAAAGCCATGGCCTGGAGAGTTGGTTCTGAAGTGAGCAAACATTGACTTCTTGCTTCCTAATTAGCGTTTGTGTGTATATTACTTGAGTGATAAAAGCAGGGCTATGTGATAATAACAGGGCTATGTGATAACTAGGGCTTTGTAAAAACACTTTGGCTTTGTGATAACAACAGGGCTATGCAATGATTATATGTGATAACTGGGTTATGCAATAAACATAGGACTTATAACAACAGGGCTATATGTTGCCAATTGGGCTATGTGTTAATGCTATGTTATTACTGTAGTGGACTGGCGATGTAATAACATCAGAGGGGTGGCTATGTTATTACTTCGGTGGAATGACTGAGTGATTACATCAGAGGAATGTCTATGTGATTACATCAGGGGGATGGTTATGTGATTACACTAGGGGGTGGCTATGTGATTACATCAGAAGGATGGCTATGTGATCACATGAAGGGGGTGGCTATGTTATAACCAGAGAATGTGGCCTGCATACAATAGGGAGGGCCGCGACGTATCATGGTCAACACTTCGATACACGCGACAACTTCATCTCCACAGCAACTATAATTGACACCAACACTTCATTATTCATATCAGGTCGTTCTACTTGAAGATCACCAGTCCGTTGGAGGTATTCGTGGCTCGAGGGGAGCCACCCAACATGCGTCGGTGACTAGCTTCTACCGCGCTGCCTGTAGCTATTATCTCTCTGTGCTCTAAGAGTCATCTGTGTATCTATCTCTTGTCTGTCCGAGAATGTCCTCTGTCTCTTTCGATCTATCTGTTCTCTCTCCCTAATCTCTCTCTATTCCCTCTCTTCTATCCCATATCTATACTGTATAGTGACGCTCGCTTGCATCGAGAGTTGAGTTCACTCGCCATACAACAAACCGAGCCTTTAGAACGTTGGTACTGTTTCCATCTGCCAGTTTATGAGCTATTATTCGACACCGTTCCATTATTTAGGTCATGGTTGGAGGAGACATCGGGAGTTGATTCATGGTGCGCCATCGTTATTGTTTACAAGTCGAAGCCAGGACGATCAAAACAGAGTCAACAGGTGCAAGCCTACTAAGGGCCAAGCAGTGCATATAAGGCAAAACACACAGAGCGCACTACTTACCTGTAACATAAATCAAAGCAACCACATCCTCGAAGAGTTCAGATGCACATTCCGCCAAAACATCTCTCGGTCATCATATTTAGATCTACATTCTAGTTCTCACGCCTGTCATACTTATTATTGTCTCTCATGTATCTCTCCTGTCTGTCTCTTCCCTTTCTGCAAGTCTTCTCTCTCTCTCTCTTCTCTCTTTCTCGGCTCTCTGTAAATATGTTCTCTTTCATCTCTGTCTTTGGGGAATGATCATCTGTTGAGATTCTCAACTGCCGATCCAGTTTGACGCGCATGCGCAGTGTTGGAGGCTTATGGGATCGATTTTTCGTCGATTTTTGCCTTAATATTTTGAAACGATCTCCTCCATAACTACTGCAGTTACGAACATATGAATTATATGGTTGTAACAAGCAATTATCGAAGCATGAATAGGCGAAAAAAATACTTGTTTTCACCTTTTGTACTTTGTATATGACATGTATTTTAGAGTACCTATCGCGATTTTTGCAACGAGTTCTCTCCTCGCTGATATCTCCGAAACGGCTGTATTTACGCACATGGCATTTTGTCAGTATTTAGAACTTGGCCTCGTGATAATGATTGTAACAGTATTTTTAGCATTCACAGTAACAAAAAACAGTAAAAAGGACGATTAGTTTCAAGGTTTTCTACTGCAGCAGCTTAGCGGATCGACCAGAGGCCTTGCTGGGTTTGCATTGACTTGGGTAGGGGGTCATGTCAAAACAGGCTAAACTTACGTAATCGACCAGCGACATTTATCACTTTCGTCGGCTCAATATTGACTTGGCAAAGGGGTCATGTCAAAACATCTAAGCGGCAGCTTATAATAGTGCGCGTTACCAGCTCTTCTCGGTCCGTGTATATACTGTCTTTTTGTCTCAGCGACAGTGTGTGCACTGGATGTCCCCGTGCAATCAAAGCGGATATATATACTATTATTATATATATAATATATATATAAATATAAATAAATATATATATAATATA
>CM067355.1:3080977-3134627 GCA_034190875.2 Urechis unicinctus
ACGTTGTAGTACTGGTTTCTATTGCATGATGCACTAGAGCTACATACAGAGCACACAAATACATAAGGTTGTTGGTGACGTTATTGCAGTATTCTGAAAAGTTAATTTGATAAAATACACGTTGTTCATCCGGAGATAATATGTGATGATGATGAAGTTGGATTCGAGATACAGTTTATGTAGATTAACTGCTTATATGTATAATTAGGGTACAGTGTCAATTTAAAATTAACTAGATATATATGAAAAATACAACGGGATTTCCCACAACTCTCTAGTCATATTGCGATCGTGACGCTTGGACAGTGTCCTTTAACAGGAATCGCTCTGGTGACTTAAACATGTTACCTACAATCACTTACCTGTCCCAATTCAGGCTATAGAGTGAACCGTAATCTTTGTTTGGCAAAGTGATTGAGATGCAATATCAATAAAATCAGTGTAAAGCTACCAATATATGATCATCAATGCCACTAGTGAATAACATGCAACAATCAAATAGTAGATTCGAAACAATATGGCTACCTGGTTGCTCTGGGTGCCGCTGCTGTAGGCACACTGCAGGGTATGAGGAGTGTAAAGATGATGATATAGAGCCGAACGGGACATACTGAGGCTGTTATGGGTTCCATCTTGATTACAGCTGATGTAGGCACAGTGCAGGGCATGAGGAGTGTAAAGAAGATGACATAGAGCCGAACAGGACATACTGAGGCTGTTCTGGTTCCATCTTGGTTACAGCTCATGTAGGCACACGCATCAAGCAAATATAATAGATAAGAAATGTACCGTTAAGGTAACTCATTTTGCAGCATCCATTTACCCAAACAACCGAATACACACCAGTCACCAACACTTGCCACAGTGATGCTACAAAGTATTTCATGAAAAAATATCAGTGGAGTACGAACTTCACATCAGCCACTGAAAAACAAATAAAGACAATTGAAAGGACTAAATTAGTTTTCCTTATCTACCAAGAGCCTGTGTACTAAGCTTAACGGTTTTAGGCTGTTAAGTACAGCATATACATTTGGTTGACTGACATCAGGCTCCGGGCGTTTATGAATGCATCTGTTATCACACAATATGTCATGTGGCAATGCCAATGTACGATGACTGTCATATATGGACAAGCAATTGGGGGGCTATCTTGATGCATTGAAAATAATCCCACGGGCACTCCAGCCATATAAACGGCTCTAATACATATGACATATATATATATATATATATATATATATATATATATATATATATATATATATATATATATATATATATATATATATATATATATATATATATATGAGAGGAGAGAGACGAGAGAGAGAGAGAGAGAGAGAGAGAGAGAGAGAGAGAGAGAGAGAGAGAGAGAGAGAGAGAGAGAGAGAGAGAGAGAGAGAGAGAGAGAGAGTGGCTGTGTCTGCGCTTAGTGAGTTGCTCACAAGGTAAGCATTGGTCAACCTCCCCCCAAAATAAATCACTTCTCAACAGATTCAGTTTGAAGCCATAAAGGTGTGCTACTTGGGAACAAGGAGGCTAATAACATATGTTCTTACCAGTGTTATTTACTAACCTTGGTGTGTTGTACAGCGTGAAACCAGGACCAGTAGCGAAATACGAGTCACGAAGACCGAGATCATCAGTGTCTGCAGGTAAATTAGATTCGCGGTAATTCCTCATGAATTCGTCCCTGATTCTGTCAACGACAATCAAATCAAAAGCACTCGCCATCTGCCTAAGACAGCCACTCGTCACAAACCTAACATCACCCAACATACTTGTGCGTGACGGTGACAAGAGAAGGCGTTTGTGGTATGCCTGGGTTCTTAATACGCGCCTAGAATGTGAAGCGGTGCTATGTATTAAACATGTATGCATAAAACATGGCGCTTACACACATACCGCCCCAATGATGATTTCACCAATGCCTGAAATGCACTTACTGTTAAGATTACTGGCTGACGGTGCCCCAGCGCTTAAACGAAAGTCCAGCATGACAAAATAAATTAATTGGTCGTTATTTCAATATTTTATACTGCATTGAACATTTCATTCAAAACCACTTCCACCCTGCCTCTAGGTTTAGACTGTTCGACAACTTAACAGATTTAGTTTTCAAATATATTCAGGTGTTTATGTCCCGTGGGACTGACGCGCTCTGCATGTGTGACAATACTCAGATGAGTATATCGATTGGGTCTGATGCCTTATGCAGGTGTGACAATACTCAGATGAGTATATCGATTGGGTCTGATGCCTTAGGCAGGTGTGACAATACTCAGATGAGTATATCGATTGGGTCTGATGCCTTATGCAGGTGTGACAATACTCAGATGAGTATATCGATTGGGTCTGATGCCTTATGCAGGTGTGACAATACTCAGAAGAGTATATCGATTGGGTCTGATGAATATGCAGGTGTGACAATACTCAGATGAGTATATCGATTGGGTCTGATGCCTTATGCAGGTGTGACAATACTCAGATGAGCATATCGATTGGGTCTGATGCCTTATGCAGGTGTCCCAATACGCAGATATTCATGTCGGTCCTCACACTCACAATCAATGACTAATAATTAAACAGATATGTGAGCACAATACCTTAGATGTTACGATTCAGTCCGGACATACAAGCAGTTGGTTTGTCCCTGGATATTAATTAACATTTTTTTATTGTATAGAAAGCTGGCATTTAAGACGAACTCCATATGGTACATAGGTCATCCATTCCACTTGCCGCAATCAGATGATCGTTATTCGCGAAAAATAGCATGGTATTCTACTAAAACACCTCTCATTGACAAACACAAATGAGAGCACATATTTTAAAGTGTATAATCAGTAAATACTGATAATAGGCATATAATTTCCACCAGAGCTCAGTAAGACAAATGAGCTGACAGATTCTACTGTTTCATTAACTTATGAAACTAAGAATATCGTATACATATATTTGGTGTGATTAAAAAGATCACGTTACCACCGTATGACACTCGGTTTGTCAGTATTTAGAACTTGGCCTCGTGATAATGATTGTAACAGTATTTTTAGCATTCACAGTAACAAAAAACAGTAAAAAAGGACGATTAGTTTCAAGGTTTTCTACTGCAGCAGCTTAGCGGCAGGCTAACAGCAGGTGCTGTTCAAGTAGGCCAAACCTTAGTAATCGACCAGAGGCCTTGTCTGGGTTTGCATTGACTTGGGTAGGGGCTCATGTCAAAACAGGCTAAACATTACGTAATCGACCAGTGACATTTATCACTTTTGTCGGCTCAATATTGACTTGGCAAAGGGGTCATGTCAAAACATCTAAGCGGCAGCTTATAATAGTGCCCGATACCAGCTCTTCTCGGTCCGTGTATATACTGTCTTTTTGTCTCAGCGACAGTGTGCACTGGATGTCCCCGTGCCATCAAAGCGGATATATATACACAAACACACATACACGCACACGTATATATATATGTATACACACAGGCGCTCGGTTTTCGATGCCAAGCTTCCAAGCGCCGAGCCGCTATCTATAAATAGCATATATATGTGTATATTCATAAGTGTGTGTGTTTATATACGGTATATATATATATATATATATATATATATATATATATATATATATATATATATATATATATATATATATATATATATATATATATATATATATATATATATATATATATATATATCTTATATATATATATATATATATATATGTATATATATATGTATACATATATATATATATATATATATATATATATATATATATATATATATATACATATATATAGTATATATACATATATACATATATAAATAAATAAATATATATATAAATATATATATATATATATGCATGTATATATATACATATATATATCTACATACATATATATATATATATATATGCATATATATAAATATACATATATACATATATATATAATTATAAAAATAAATATATATATATATAAATACATGTATATATATATATATATATATATATATATATATATATATATATTATATACGTCTTATACATAAAATTAAAGATCATCTTGTCCTATAACACTCTATATTGTGGTCATGCGATTGCGCAGGTAAATAAGAAAATATGCATAGTAATTCAATTTCGACTTGAAATGGCTGACGTAGCGGTTTTTGCGCCACTAATTCTTAGACGAATTATGACGTCACAGCGACCCACAGTAGCGGCAGGCATATGTCTATGTGATATTAGGAATGCATTATATCATCAATTGCCGAATCGTATATATCATCCCGCTGAAATTACGAATAGCGCAGATCAAATATGGATCACGCCTCGTACTTGGCCTGATACACTTAAGTGACCCCTTGAGGTTGGCTTAAGTTAATTTATCGCATGGCACCCTACTCTCAGCCAATCAGAGCTCGAGAAAAAGGTTGGTATTTTTCCCATATCACCTCAAACGCACAATTTGCCATGCGATAACTGAAACCGTGTCCATATATCACCGGGAAACCACTTCACTTGAGATGATCCCTCACAGAGCAGCGCTGTTCTAGCATGGAAACGCTACAGAGGTTATTAATATCAGCACACTTAAAATGAAGGTTTTCTCAAGAGTCATTTGCTTGCCAGCCGCTAATGTGGTAACACCCACTACCAGTGGAATCTGTCGCGCAGCTCCTCCAACCTGACATTCATCATACCGAAACAGGTGACTATCCTCTGCCTTTAGTTAAGCACACTCGTCACCCGGCCATAACGGACTACCCTCCCTCTCTCCTGTCATCGGAGCGCGTGATATTCATTGACTGTGACGAGAGCGTCGTCGTCCACTCAGGTGCCAGCAAACCCCGCCTGGAATCTACCACGCCGCTGCAGTGAATGCGTGTCAGCTAAACCAACATGCGAGAACTCATAGCGCGAAGCGACCTGTATCGCATGCAAATAACACCGGTACCTCCGAAGTAACATCATTTTAGACTTCATATTCAAGCTAGCTGAAGTTGTTGCAATGCTAATTGGTGAAGAACACGGCTTCGTTGCTCGAACAGCTATCCATGATTTGCATTGTTATAGCAAAACAACTCGGTTAATCTGGCACTTGACCAAGGTATGCGTATGGCAAACATAGGCGCGTACCTATACCATGCTCATAGACCACCTCGTTAGCTCTTTTGAACTTAGTGGAGCTTGCGCTTTTGTTCAACAAGGAAATACCCGATCGACTGTTGGTCAGTTGGGCTACACCTCGTCTGAGTGAAGATGACTTTGAATTCATATGATAAGGAAGATAGTAGAAGAATCGCCCACAACCAAATCACCCCTGGCGACGCCCCTGCGTGAAGATGAAGTAAGGCTAACTAACCGCCTGCTTGTGCCCTTGTGAGGCAAATGTTTGTAGGAACTAGGGAATGGGGGGGGGCTACTTGACCTGACCCATGACATCAGAGTGCCAATCACGCCTGCTAACTCATACTCGTTTGGTGCATGAGAGGAAACGGCTGTCAACATAACAGTAAACAGAGCGGACGAGGTGTACCCGATCAAATCGTGTAGTTCTCAATGTACCCTCCTTACGATTGGGATGATATGTGCAATTATGTATATTTATGCAAAATACCAACTTGTGTCCGCTCAAAACCAATTTGTTACAACAGGCATGTCCCCGCCTACCATGGAAAGTTCCATTGACACCTGTGGGGGCACACTTAACAGAACTCATGTTCAGTTCTTGGGCAGTATAAGGCGCTGGAGCTCGACACTTGATAGATGTAATTGTTTTTATATCTTGTAGAATTGAGAGAGGCCACTCCAATTCGATGATCAGCTGACCCACTGGATACACATGTCAAGCGCCATTCATCCGCTTGATCGCAATCTGCGCCACTGGACAGAAACACAAGCAGCTGCAATGTGAGTTGAAAAAAGTCTGATGCATCTTTGTTGTATTTAACATCTGCATGTCTGATATGTCGAAGCATTATGTTGTACACCTTCAGATCATCGCCTATTAAGATATCTTATTGCGTTTCTATCCACGCCCGTGATTGAATTTATACACGCTATGCAATCATGGTGGTAAGAATGATTCCACATTTAGGAGATAATTGAGTACCATTGCTTGGTGCATTCCTAATAGCATAGTCGGAGGAGTTTTCACACCAAGAGGTCATCACAATCCAATGTTCGAGATCGGGTATTTTGGCAACAGGTTTGGCAGAGGAAGCACTTAGCGTAGGATTGTACAACTTACCGCCGCGATTGACAGACCACTCACGAGCCTCACCTGACGGGTGTGGCAGCGGGTGTGAGATGGGGGTGTTATCGACTTATCAAAGACGTAATTGTTAACGATGTACGTGTCGAATTGTGCCTCTTAACATTATTGTCGGGCGTCATAATATAAGGGTGTAAAGTTTTATGCAGAAGCTGATAAGATAAACCAATTACACTCTAATAGAGCCCCATCCTGAAGGCATAGAGACCTGTAGTGAACTAGCTTTACTCCAAAGAGCCCCATCCTGAAGGCATAGAGAATTGTAGGGAACCAGCTTTACTCTAATAGAGCCCCATCTTGCTCTCAAGGCCATGTGTAGAACTGGAAGGCTTAGTAAGGGACAGACGTATTTGTGTTATATATTTGAAAATACCCCAATACACTTTGCATACCTTTGTGTCGTCACAGGGAACAATCTGCGCATGCTCATTGTGAACCGAGGCAGACATACGACGACGAGAGGAGAGTGTGTGTCCCGCTCTGCGGACCAGAATTCACCACACCATGCCAAGTGCACGATTACTGTGACCGCCATACGTTGAGGTGCTCCAGCTACTGCTATGATGAATGTGAAGAGGGGTACTACTGTGACAAACATGGTCCTAAATGTGAACCGTGCCATTCAGTGTGTGATGACTACCGTCGGAAACACGAGAGCGACTGCCGAATACACTGCTATGGTAACAACATGGTTTTGAATTTTGACAATCTTTCCGCCAAATCTACTCCCCAACACGAAAGTAGTAGCTTATGAGAAGTAGTTTATGAGAAGTTTAACAATCGAAATACAACAGGGTATACACCTCTGGCCATTGAAAGGTCCGTCAATAATGCTTGGGGGTAGGGGAATATCTGTCAGTATGTGATCTCTCGATTCGATTCATCATCGGCCATTAGAATTACATGGGAAATGCGATGAAATTGATAGCATTGGTTATCTGGGGTCACAGGAGTAAAACAAAAAAAGGGTGATTCAATTGAATGAAAAAGATAGGAGGCGCAACTTAGTGGAGGCAGATTAACATTTTCTAACACGTAGACCTATGTGGATACGCCCTAATACTGTAGCTTCACGATGGGGGTTGAGGTGGCGTCATATCTTAGATAAAGGTGGGAACACCATGGAAATCAAGGTGGAAATCAGGGTTGGGTGTGGCAGAGAAAAGGTTGAGGTAATACCCGGGGTCAGGGCTAAATTATTAATATACACACACACACACACACACACACACACACACACACACACACACACACACACACACACACACACACACACACACACACACACACACACACACACACACACACACACACACACACACACACACACACACACAAACACACACATATATATATATATATATAAATATATATATATATAAACATATATTTATATATATATACATATATACAAATATAAATATATATATTTACATATATATACAAAAATATATATGCATATATATATAGATATATATATTTGTATATATGAATATATATATATATTATATTAAATATAAATAAATATACATATATATATATATACATATATATATATATATATATATATATATATATATATATATATATATATATATATATATATATATATATCTATATATATATATATATATATATATATATATATATATATATATATATATATATATATATATATATATCTATATATATATATTTATATATATATATTCATGGCCCAATCCCATGGCCTTTAGAAATGGCCGCCCTATGAAATAGTCAACCGTGAATGATGGTTTGTCTACAGATGAGTTCAAAAGGATGAATGCACCTATTCCACCTACCACCGGCCTACAATTTAATCAAACATCAACTCCAGATACTACCAGTAATAGTCCTTCATCAAGTACTGGTGTGAGTCTGGCATTGACTGCTATCATAATCATCTTTCTAGTGATGTTGGGAATAGCGGCAAAAACACTTCTCAAGAGGTGAGTCTTATTCGTGCTCTGTTCAAACTTAATTAATTAACCTAGACAGCTACACACACACACATATGTTTATAAAGATATATTTTTATATATATGTGCATATATATATATATATATATATATATATATATATATTTGCATGAATATATATATCTATGCATTTATAAGTGTATATATATATATTTATATATATGTTATAAATAAATATATATACGTACATATATATTTTTAGATAATAAAAATGTATAAATATGTATATATATACAAATTTAAAGACATGAATATTTATAAATACATGTGAATATATATATTTAGATATGCATGTTATAAATATATATATATATATATATATATATATATATATATATATATATATATATATATATGTACATACTTAGATAATATATATTTAGATAAATATATATATATGTACAAATACAAAGATAGATATCTATGTATGTATGTATATATATATATATGTATATATATGTATGCATATATATGTGTGATATATATATATATATATATATATATATATATATATATATATATATATATATATATATATATATATATATATATATATATATATATATATATATATATATATATATATATATATATATATATATATATATATATACTAATGGAATATACAAATATATGTACAAATGACGTGCGCATTTTCCCCCGGCTGCCTCATATGGTTTCAGGTACAGGCGCTGCGCACGAGGTAAGTAGTACCTGTATTTTTCTACCCACCGCTAATTAATCTCACCTTTCCTACACGCTTCTCATATATATACGCTCGTAATTCGCTTGCATACACCCATTGTTGATCCAGACGTCGTTCAACAGTCCCATGGTCCAACAACAGGCGATGCTGATGACGCGCATCCAATGGTTGATATAGAGCACTCTTTCGTCGGTCAGGTAGACGACCCGCCCAACTCAACATATCAACAGGACAGCGAAATCCACGCCACGGATGAACGCAATCTGATAAATCGCACCGAGTCTGGTTACCTGACGGGTGTCAAATGACCAGGCAACTGTACTCTATGGTCGGTATATCTTTAATATTATCCGAGGACAATATATGTCGTATTGTTTGATGAGACTACCTTGCATGGGGAATATTCTCTACTGGAGCGACACAAATTCCTCTCTGGTCATCGTTCATTTTTGGACAAGGACAAAGAGGAACACATTGTTTAGACCTACCTGCATGTTTTCATGCCCGTGGAGTCCCGTTAGAGTCCCAGTGAAAGTCCCAGGATGGATTTTGCTGCTTATATGTTAGACTTTATAAGCTTACATGACCTCTCTCGCCATCTCTCACTATATATATATATATATATATATATATATATATATATATATATATATATATATATATATATATATATATATATATAGATATATATATATATATATACCTCAGATATATATATATATATATATATATATATATATATATATATATATATATATATATATATATATATATATATATATATATATATATATATATATATATACATCAGATGTATATGTTCGTCAACCAATAAAATACAACTACTAATACGATGGCTAAAAGTGAATCATTTCAACAGGTTTGAGCCTTGTAGATTTTGTATAGTGCCATATGGTTATTTCGAATTTGTTCTGATTAAGCACTTTATATATGTAAAGTGATGGAACATATGGTGCATATGAACCAACACAGTCAAAATAAAACGTTAACACCTACCTATTGTGACTCCCAATGCGTCCAACGAGTTGGGCCGTCGTGTTTGTATGTATATGAACAATGTTCCGAATTCCCAAAAAAGGAGGACGTAATTTATATGACCAGTTTGCTTTATATAGCAAATCTAAACTTACCAGGAACTTGTTGTGACATGACTTTTGGCATGTATTCCGGCTCGGGAAATTGACCGAGAATACAATGACAGCCGAATGTCGACGACGTTCACACTAGGCTTCTACAATAACCCGGAACGAATCAACCCCGTCCCAGCACGAATCCACCTCGTCCAAGCACTAATCAACCACGTCCAAGAACGAATCAACCCCGTCCAAGCACGAATCAACCCCGTCCAAGCACGAATAAACGATTTCTGTCTTGATACAAATGGCGCCCAAATTGTGTCTGGTTCTAGAGAGACTGACTAGTATCTTACAAAATCTATAATTCGATACTATACGTTCCCAGCCCCAACATAAAAATGTTGCAGGCTGGTAGTGCAATGATTAAGGTTGCTGGTACTATTCCGGAATGAGTATATATACTGTCAACATACACTGCCCTAAATCAATCGGATCATTAAACCCGCTCCAGGCTCCAGGCTTCATTCCGAATATACAAACTCTGGATAAACATTTGGGACCCGGCAACACTCGCGCGCTTGTTCGTAACAAGATGGCTAACTATCCAGAGTAGATATTGTTATCTGTCTGGAGCGGATATAGAAGATAAAGATCTCGCATATTTCCTCCGATTCCGTTGTTTGTAACTGTTGGATTGATAGATATTCATACACTCGGTTCCCGATGTCAGGCTTGCCAGCGCCATGTTATATCAACATCTAACAGCTCGACTACTCAAGTCAATATCTGGCAAAGAGCCCAATATGGTCAGAAACATAAGATTAGTATGCGAGCGTCTACTACAAACCATTGCGAGTCGCACCCCACATACGCAAGCGCTCATTCATGACCAGTACCTGCTATCTCATTGAACTTTGAACCCGAGCCTGCCGCCGCGCGCATCATACACATTACATTGACGTGAACACTTTTCTGGCAAGATTCCAGAAAAAGTCATCCTACAGGAGATAAACATAGAATAAAAATTCTACTTTCAAAAGAAACGCCCAGAAGTTGAACAAATGTCTGAGTCAAAACTCATCAATGGAGTGGTATCTTGGTTGTGATTGGCTAACATCACTGGTGTTTAGGGCGTGCCTAACAAACCCCCGTGTGAACCAGGATACGATTGACAGTGTTCATCACAACCCCCCAGCAGTCTATATTAAATGCATCTTCGATCCAGGAACGAGTTGAACCTCTATTGTCACAGGGAAGAGAGGGGAGTTGAATTGGCACCTCTATTGTCACAGGGAAGAGAGGGGGGATCAATTGGCACCTCTATTTTCAAAGGGAAGAGAGGAGAGTTGAATTTGCACCTCTTTTGTCACAGGTAAGAGAGGGGAGTTGAATTGTCACCTCTATTGTCCCAGGGAAGAGAGGGCAGTTGAATTGTCACCTCTATTGTCAAAGGGAAGAGAGGGGAGTTGAATTGTCACCTCTTTTGTCACAGGGAAGAGAGGGGAGTTGAATTGTCACCTCTATTGTCACAGGGAAGAGAGGGGAGTTGAATTGGCACCTCTATTGTCACAGGTAAGAGAGTGGAGTTGAATTGTCACCTCTTTTGTCACAGGTAAGAGAGGGGAGTTGAATTATGACCGCACGGCATAATAATTTGCGATACACACTTAAAAACTAAAATAAAACCGAAACAACGCGCCGTCGTTTGGGATGTTGTTACGAGAAAAAAAAAGACCGTCGTCGTTTGAAATTTGGCGTCGTAATAATGGCTCGACGGCTGCCTGTATAACCCTTTGGTCATGTGCGCCTCCCCTCTTTCTAGATTTTACAACGATTCTTTATTTGATCTCGGGGCTTAACTATATACATGGATGCTAGATGGTATATTCCAGTAAGATTTAAGCACACACGACTCATCTAAATCTACTAACGGTGTTAAATCTAGCATCATTTTCAAAATCATATCTTTCCCCAACCTAATAAAACGTAGCGCACTTTCGCTGATCATCGTTGCATTGGGACAACTTCGTCAACGGCGCACAGTCAACTCCACACATTGATCAAGTGGCCTGGGGTTCCGCCTTTTTTCAACGGTCGCTTTTTCGCATAGTGAGCAGTACATTGAAACAACACAAACAGTGTCGGGAAGCCAGACTTGGATCACTGCCCAAAAAAAAAACACCGCCATCCGTAACACTAGGAAATGGACAACAAACGGACGGCAATGAGAGAAGGTGACAAGATTTCAAACTTACCATATTCTGCAGTAATTGTGCGCAAATACGTTGCGCATCGCCATTGCCAATATCCAGGGCAGCTATACACACTGATCGAAATATCTGGTTCAGTGCTAAGTGGTGGCAACAAGACAGCTTGCCTGGCGTGGTTGTTGGTGTCTGAATAACCACGTCGACCGATTGACGTACCATGATTCATCCCAGAAATGAATGGATACATACTCTGTTGTTCGATGGATTTACTTCATATGTTTTGGATAATATTATGCCAGCACGAATGGATCGGATAGGAAACATTGAACTCGGCGATGAAACAAGCCAACTCGACCAGCTACGCAAGACTTCAGGCTAACATTGGATAACCGCTACTGGGTTTTTTTAGTTAACAGGCTGTGAACTGATGAAACGTGAGATATATGTGAATGTAATAGGATGTGTAGGTTATTGTGACGGCCATTTAGTAGTACACCCGCGTTGAAAACCACTGCTTACCTACATTTCATATATTATGATAATAACCATATGAAGTTACACCCCTCCAAGCGTGCCATTGGCTGGAAAGCCATCATCCGACAAAATAGAAAGACAAGAGAGAGAGGGGTTATAACTTCATACAAAAACGTAAATTACAACAGGTTAGTTCAAATAAAGAGCCACTTGGGCGAGAAGTGGAATCAAAGTGTTTAAATCCTACTCTGCAACGGCAACGGTAATCAAAAGGTAAATATACAAACTCATATAGTCAGTTATTCAAATATTTAATATATATATATATATATATATATATATATATATATATATATATATATATATATATATATATATATATATATATACATATATTTGTATGTTTGTATGTGTTTGTATAAATGTATGCATGTTTGTATGTATGCATGTTTCACCACCCAACAAACGCATGCATTTACGAACACATACACCCACCACATCTCCACCCCTCCCAAAAGGTTCAGTTAGACTTGTTCGGCAACTCGGGACATCAAAACACACACATAAGATTCATACGGAGAGAGACACACATAAAATATACGAGACAACACAGTCAACTCATAGAAAATATTTAGAAAGAGCGTGCCAGTCAGCGGAGACAAATAAAGCTCAATAGAACTTCATATTAAGTCTTGTGTATTATCTATAAGGACATCAACCCTCAGATACCTACAATAACGTCGACGACCTAAGAATAATCGTCTCTTGTATCTCATCACCATCCCTGACTTAACTATGATGACCCTTGGTCATACATGTATGTATGTATATGAGGCGTGAACACCAGCAGGCGATAATGAGGCGGCAAAAGGCAACGGAGAGGGGGGCATTTCAATGGCATGCCGTTCCCCATTCAGTCGACAGGGTGAGAGACCTGATATATGTATATCAATCAAATGTCTGTATTAGATACAGCACCACTCCAAAAAAGTTGTATTTATCGCAAGTATCAAATGCCTCTTTACTAAGCAACATAAGAGTGGTGGGGTAATTGGGCACTCTCATTGATTGTCCTGCCTTACCACACAGGGCTCTCCTCTTTCATTGCAAGGGGAGGGGTAAGGGATAGAGCTGACATTCTGGTTCGCCTGAGATCTCGCCTTTTCACATATGTAGACATCAAACACAACTCGTTAATCCTTCTCGATAATTTGACACCTCCAAGTTTGGATATCTGTCGAGGGAATGTTTATTTTCCATGGAATCAGAATCGGATACAGATTCTGAAGACCGCCATTTACCATTAATTGTGTATCCATGTGGTTTATAACGAAAAATGATCGGTAAAGTCAATAAGGCTTATTGTTTGCTTGGTTTCGGTAGAACCCCTCGCGGTACTTCAGGCCACAACAATGATTGCGTTCGCTTTACTGTTTGCTGGATTAGTTGTGGTTTGCTGCGCGTCAACTGTCAAAAGGAACGACTTTCATAGTCACAGAAGGTGAGAAGTAACTTAATTGTGCATAACGGGAAACTGCAAGAAATCATAATATATAAGAATTAAAGTTACTATATAACAAGAGTGAGGATTATCTCCGGTATAATTGTGGTATAAGTCAAATCATGTATTTTACAAGGATGTGCCAGTTGGATAAATGGCATATATATATATATATATTAATATATATGCATATATATATATGCATGACTGGATACAAACATGCATATATATATATATATGAGATATATATAATATATATATATATATATATATATATATATATATATATATATATATATATATATATACATGCATACGTAAATACATATATATATATATATATATATATATATATATATATATATATATATATATATATATATATATATATATATATATATATATATATATATATATATATATATATATATATATATATATATATATATATATATATATATATATATATATATAATGTGTGTTTGTAAACATTTCAGACTCAAAGCATCAAACCAGACATGCGACGAGGGTCTATATTTGGACGCGGAAATAGATATGTGTCTTTTACCTTGTGGTCCATTTCACCAATTACGGTGTATGGTTGACAAGTACTGTCAACCCAGTAAGCTGCCCTTTGGCGAGGTTGAACACCGATGTGTCAGCTACTGCGTAAGCAAATGTGAAACACACGAGTTCTGTGATGTGATTTCTGGGAAATGTGAACCATGTTTCCATGTATGTACACCTTACCATAGACAACATTACCCCGACTGTAAGATCAATTGTGATGGATAGCCTATCAGTCTAGAAATTTTATGTTGAATATTCATTATTGTGTACAAAGTCATATGATTAATGATTATTTATTCCTAACTTTCAATGACCAAACATTACAATTAAAGTCAATGACAATGGTGATGATCAGCAGAAGATTGGTGAATACATGTATCTGTTTACAGATTAGGTCAAAATATCTGTGATTTCCAAAGCGATTGTGACTAGCGCTTTCACCACAAAAGTGGCCTCAACCCATGCAGGGCTCTCCTCTAACCAGAGTGGGATGGTTGCTGGTTCCATTGTTCCATCTACTGACCCTTTTTTCCGTGTCAGTATATACCACCAAATATACTTAGTATAATCGATATTTGCGTTGCACGATGAAATGAATTATCGAGTCAGATTCACCTTAGGTTATCAACTTGTGTTTGGATATTGCATACATAGTATTATATTCAAAACTTATTCGAATTGCATATTTGTTTGAGTTACAGATTAGGATGGAGAATCTCCCGGAGACGCAAGTGTCCATTTCAGATCGGAAAAGGTAAAACCACGACAGCATTCGGGACTGTCCACCCTTAATACAAATTTTGTTTTCCAACAGATCATTGGTCATGCGGTTTGACTTTAAAACAGATTCGCGCGTTCCATGCGTCCCGAATGTGCGGATTGTCGACGTCACCAATACACTAATTGGGCGCTACTGGTTGGTGTCAAACCCGAGATCAAAATATATTATTCATTCACGTTATTGCGACAAGTTAATCAAAAACAGATAGTCCGCGTTTCGAACACTTTAGTTACCGGGGATATCCTGTCAAACAAGGAATGGGTGAGTATATACAAGGCATTTATGTATTTCAGTGTTTGGATGGGCATCGATATATTTAATGTAGCTACGATTGTTGTGTGAATGTGCTACCACCACCACCTCGACCCATATAGATAAAGACCATACAGCTTAGTTCTGGGCCACTGCCAAGTCAATTGTCACCAATGTCGTCTGTAGTGTGTTTATAGTCATTTATTTGTATATTCTAGCAAACATGAATTTCCCGTTATAGTATAGGTAAAAAGTATAAACATATTCTATCGGTAATATTTAGTATGCTCATTTCAGTCCATGAGACGATGTTTTGCTGTTGTGCTACAGACCCTTCAGCAGCTGGGTTGCACGAATATATTGATGCCCATCCAAATGCATTTACGATGCCAACAATATTAAGAATTGTCTTGATTAGGGTAGGGTGTTGATAACGGTGGTCAGAATGATGATTGCTATCAAAGGTGAGGTGTTGATAGTGGTTGAAATGATGATTGTGATTAGCGTAGAGTGTTGATAATGGTGATCGAGGTCGATGATTTTGATTAGAGAAGAGTGTTCATGATGGCGGTCGGGGTGATGATTACGATTAGGGTGGGGTGTTGATGATTGGGTTGATGGTGTGGATTGTAATTAGTGTAGGGTGTACATTATAGTGTTCGGGCCTGCTGATCTGGCCATGTAGGATTATAGGAGTCCGGTTGTTTGCTATATAAGCCTGCTGTTGCTGTCATGTAGGACTTTACCGGTTAAGTCAGGTAGTTAGCTTTATTTTCCTGCTGGTGAAGTCATCGAGGACTATTAAATCTCTGTCTGGTAGTTTGCTAGATAAGCCTTGTGGTATGGTCATGTAGGAATGTGAGACTTAAGTCGGATGGTTTGCTATATATGCCTGGTGGTGTTGTTATGTAGGCTATGTCCCAGATGGCGACTGGACTTGAAGTTGCCAACAAACAATAATGATATTATCCAGCATCCTTTCAGTACAAGAGGTCCAAAGAAATGATTCGTACTAGCTGTGTTATTCATAGTTCCGTGTGAATTATAAAGGCGTATGAATGTATTTACCATTTTCCAATCGATAATATATTTTCACCATACTACAGACACATTTTGCGGCACTAAATCTAAAACACCTCGGACATTCTAGATGCTAATTCAACATCGCTTGTTTGCTTGACCAGCCGAAAGGTAAGCAAATCATTAACCAATATTTGCCCTTACTAAAATCACTACAACGACTTTTCCCCAAATCACACTGACAAAGCATTGTCTCTTGCATGTATGCAAAAATTAAAATCGTTCCCATTATAGAGACTTGCGAGGCGAGTTAAATTAAAGATATTCCAGTTAAAAGTTTAAAACCTCAAATATAATAATGTCACCCAGGTGCTTATTGATTCAAAAACCTTAGAAAGAGAGCATTGACACTATATCACCAAATATATTTTAATAACAACAAAAATTAGGAAATATCACAGTAATTTGTGTTAAATGAATAAGCCTATAGAGTGCGAAACAAACCAATCAACCCCGCATCAAACCTGAAGTAAGTAACTTATATAAGATTTTTACCCAATAGAGGTTATTTCTGCTTAAACAGCCTTGTCATCAGAATTATAGCTCAATTACACGCCACTACAACAACATCATATAAAAGTTAACTGTAGATTCATGGCAGTAATAAGATATCTCAAGTGACTAAAGCACTGTTAATAAAGACAGTATGCTGCTGAATATATTGCTATTGTATATTCTGTTAATCAATATATTGTTTTGGTAATATTCTAAATATTCACACGCGCAAACATAAAATAATCACAGGTACCAGAACACCCCTAATGCAAACTAGTTTTAGAGCAAGATGTGATGATTACAAATAAACATGTTCAAGAGGATGAAATAATGTATATATGCATTAATAACTCAGATAAACACAGTCATCATAATGCTGCTAAAGGTTTGTACCTATTTTAAACATACGTGGAAGCTCCCAATGTGCTTAATTATCGTGCTATTTAGTCTTTAATAGCAAGTAATTAGCCCCTTCCTCACTCGCGATATCGCCCTCTGGTGCACTCTCCGTTTGCCCTCTTCGCGCGCCCTTTTTCTCTCTCATCTAACCTTGCACAGTTTTATACCCGCGCGCGGCCTCTCTTGGTCACTTTCCGCTTTGCCAGGACTCGTTTCACTTGTCTGTCCTTCGTCCCTACTACCCACCTCTATTCTAAACCCTTTCGTTTTCGCCTTTTTGTCTTCTTTGCCTCTTCCTTAATACTGACACCCAGGCCTTCCGGCCTTCCAGGCCATCTTCCATTTATCTTTCCTCGCTTTTGCATATTCAGCGTGTCCGAAAAGACCATTCATAAATGCAGACACTTTGGTTCTCCCACTAAAGATTCCAAACCATTCGGCAAATTTACTCATTGCAGTGATGTAATACATTTGATGCAAGTATATGATTGACAATAACAGTTCGCTTGAATAACCTTTCACGAAGAAAATCTTCCATGCTTAACCTCGTTCAGACTCTAATCTAGTCTAAACCAGAGTCATCAGCCATCTACGCCAGAATCGATCGAGTCATCGGCATAACGGAACAGCTCTACTTCTAGCATATCTTCTGGTACTCCAGCCTCTATCAGCACCCGTTTTGCCTCTCCTAGTGTGATGTCCGAGGGTCTCACGGAAACTGTGATTGTGTTTGGTGCGAACAGGTGGTACACCACAAACTGGAATCTGTCCACAGAGACCAAGACAAAATGTGCTAAATATTAATCATACAATTGGTTATATAATAGGACAAATGGGCATAGATCAAGTGAAAAATCAGAAGTCAAAACAATTGGAAGTGAAAGCACGGGTCAAATGACCAAAGGCATATTATCGATTGCGCATATACCTGATCATGAAATCGCATTCTGGCATTGATGGAAAGTGTAAGCATGTCCGCGTCGAATAGTAAAATGTTAACGAAAGAGTAAATGCCAGTCATAGGAAGATGAAACAGAGATCGAGTCGAATAGCAAAATGTGATTAAAAGGCCAAAGGTCATCAATATGAAATGTAATAACTGATGAAGTCGAATGATAGAATGTGAATACAGAAGGTAATTTAAACAAAGGTTATTTAAAGGTCGTTTTAGTATAGAAATGCCAGCATGGATGAAGTGCCAATAATAGGAAATGCAAGTCTAGACCAAGCCATAGACCATAATATATATTGTCAGCACATACCAAAGACCATCAATAGGAACTGTAATCCTAGGTAATGTCAATTGATAAGACGTTGAGCATAAACCAGAGTACGTAATTGCAATTCCACATTAAATAATACTTAGTATGGAAAGATTACTAGAGGTATATTTTTTGCTATGTAGCGAACATAGATCAAGAAAATTTGCATATTTTTTTAATGGATCGACGTAGTCAGTATTCTAGTTTGCTACGAAATATTGACACAAAAGAGGTCAATAGGTGATAAGAAGATATATGTAGAGCTACAATGTTAGTTAAAGAAAAATACAACTTAAATGAACCAAAGGCTGGACCATTATTTTGGGGGATTTGAAAAGACAAATATCAGTCTAAAACTAACCCCGAAACACAAAACCATGGAAGGAAACGATGATATACGAACCCTGATATGATTTGTGAGAGATATGCGCGCTCGTCGACATCAGCTTGGTGATGCGGAGCCAGAGGTATCCTCATCAGATCATCTGGTACAAATACAACGCCTGATACCGGCTTCAAATAGAAAAATATATATATATATATATATATATATATATATATATATATATATATATATATATATATATATATATATATATATATATATATATATATATATATATATATATATATATATATATATTTATATACATATATATTCACCCACTGACCCACTGTTATTGGACGCAGTCACATTATCCAACGCATCGCAAAATCGTCAAGGACTTTTCCAGACATTACAAACCGAAATTAGATTTGAAAATTATTCAATTTCGTTAATGACCTTCATCGAACTTGATATTGAACAGCATAGCTGTTTTTCTATATATATCATTATTATTACTCCGGATACATTGCTCAGATTTACTTTCGTTGCAAATATATTCTATTAATATGTGAATCAATTGTGCAAATTAAAAAACAATAGTTCAGAATTATCAATTAACCATCGCGTATGGACGAGCCAGGTTCAACATTGGTCCTATAATGCGATAGTCTCCTTGTGTTCTGATAAGAGGTTGCTCTAAGAGAAATTATTTTAGGAATTGGTAAGTCAAGAAAAATTATGTTGGGTTAAAACTTAATGCAAGTTTGATGACATTATAAAAACAAAAATATAGAGGACATAATCAAACAACTGCTACTCTCAGAATTTTTGCGAATAGGAGGAGATCAACATAACATTTTGTCCAATGATCATGAGATATATATATATATATATATATATATATATATATATATATATATATATATATATATATATATATATATATATATATATATATATATATATATATATATATATATATATATATATATATATATATATATATATATATATATATATAAATGTATATATATATATATATATATGTGTGTGTTTGTGTCTGTGTCTGGGTGTGTCAGTGTGTGTCGGTGTGTGTCTGTGTATGTATGTGTGTATTTTTGTGTGTTCATGTTCGTGCGTGTGTGAATTACCAAGGTTGATGAGCATTTGCTGCTGATTTACTGCTTGGTCGCCAGGTGGGAAAAGGTTGTTTTCTACACACAATTATGGTATTTCTCATATACATTCGAAGTGTTATGTTAGATGAAAATTTGGAACAAAATTGCAGCTACTATATCCTCGCAATGCATATTCAAAATCACAACTATCGATGAGCAATCCATGTTTGAAGCATATATAAGAGTATGACTGTAAATATAATTTACGTATTAGATTTTTTCTATTAAACAGAATACTCACGCATATTTCCCATACCATTGAACCCCTGACCAATTAGATGAGGTGGGTGCCGTTGATTAACACCTGTACAGAGCATGAGCAATTCTTTCATTCAACAATAATGGCTCCCCGTGATCCTGCTCAGATAAAAATGATGCTTTAATTGTACCACATTTGGAAACCAGGTCAACACCTGAAGAATTGTTACAAACTACGAATGCTATATGTGGTTTTTCATGCATTGATTCAAAGATCAGTCAATCTACGAGCAAATATGGACAGCATTTTTCTGACCTATATTCAATGACATCTCATGCTGTGGAATTGATGATGATGTCGTTGTTGCTGATGCTGCAGCATGGGGATTTCCCTGATAACTGTTCTCGAATCCAGACACCTTGTCATCATCCGGCAAATTTCCATCCTCCCTGAGGTCGAGATCTCTGCCATGTCGCCACATTTGGAGAACGTCTCTCCAATCGCGATGGGGTTCGGTGGCTTGCTGTGGTACAGAGAGTTTTTCCTCGACACATGGAGGTGATTCGGCATATTCCCCCTCAAGGTCAATGTCCAAGGCCGCTCTCAGGGATCCATGTGAGTGTAAGAGGCTCGTTTGATAAACAGGTAAAGCAAGCGGACCATCAGGTAAGCTATATCTATCATTTAATGAAATATGGATACTATCATTGTCTTTGAACATTGGGACGCTTTCAGCATCTGAACAGAGAGATTGGATTGAACCCTTATGCGAGGGTAACATCTTCTGCTGCAGAGTCTCAGGATCATTTATATTTGAAACACTGTCATATCGTTCCCCAGTTGTAGACTCATTTAAACCAGTGCTTCGCTTCGGTAACAATATTTGGTCATCATGATGTGGTTTTTGTACGGCTACATTGCATAATTCTGTTGGGAAATCGTGGTCACCAGTGTGCAAATTACATGCTAATTTAGCACTGGTTCTGTCATGTGTAGTCCTTAAGAGATGATTGATAATCGACACATCACCGGAACTATCTTTATCTTGACCACCAGAAGACAAGGATAGATGTTTGTTGCCATACGTAGTCACACGTTCGCGACTGCTGTTGTGTAGATTGGTGCCGTCAGGCTGAGTTAAACTGCTTTGTCTTACTGAGCTATCGCACTCATGTTGACTTGGGAGCAGTTCGTTGGCTTCTGTGAGTCTCGATTCAGCACCAGAGGCTGTTATATGACACATATTCTGAATTGTCTTTAAAATGTAAGCTACAACTACATACCGGTTGACAGATGTCAAGGGAATGATGCTCATAGTATTGAATGGTAATCGCAAAGATTTGAACTGCAATAATTGCATATTCCGCCAGCGTCAAATGATACAATTCATGCTCAAACAGAACTAAAAGGCCAACACATTAGCTTTACAATAAAGTCAGTCATTGTGCCACTTATCTTGTCATCTACAGATATCAGCTATCATTAATATCATCTATAAAGTCAAGCTTTAGTTTCAGCGATCGAGTCATAAGTATCAGATGTCTAACCAGTCATTAGTATCAGCCATCAAGTCAGGCATTGGTATCACCTATCAATTAAGGCATCAGTATCAGATATCAAGTCAAACTTTAGTATCCGAAATCGTGACGCTAAGCAGTATCAGTTAGTATCAGTCAGTTATTGCCATCAAAACGATTGGCCACATCTGCAACCGAGAACCAGGGACGAACATAAGAAGTTAATTATCCAGCACTCACTTGCTACTGCATGGACCTCAACTGCATGTGGAGAGTCTCTCATCAAGGCTCGCTGGGATTCGTTTAGATCACCTTCATCCCCCTGATCATCCACTACTGTAATACATATTATAATATAATAACACACAAACCCTCGTTGATAAATTTCCTATTTAGACCATTATTCAATGTTAACCCATTTATTCTACAACGCACAATGTCATGCAATGTGTATACTTTAAATTCATGTCAGAAACCTATTGTTATTGGAGTTTGAACTGATGCATTTGCAGATATTTCCCCAAATCCAGTCGAATTTCGTCTTCTGGTACAATATTCATTACGGCCATAACACCCAAGGAACGATCTGGTCGATTTGCAGCCTGAATGCATTAAATATATTACAAACAATCAGAACATAGCGGCGCACGCAAAGGGTATGCAGATATTATTATCGATATTTAAAAATTCACATATGTATAACGTGGTCCATTAATAAATAACATGTTCTATTAATGTAGAACGCATTGCATACGGATATGACGCGTTCCATTAATGTATAACGTATTCTATTAATGTATAACGTATTCTAATAATGTATAACGTATTCTATTAATGTATAACGTATTCCATTAATGTATAACGTATTCTATTAATGTATAACGTATTCTATTAATGTATAAGGTATTCTATTAATGTATAACGTATTCTATTAATGTATAACGCGTACCATTAACATGCCTGAATTGATATGACCTTGAACACGAACAGGCGTATTCTATCGAACAATAATTGGCTTTATCTGTTTTATAATTATTGGGTATATATTAATGCAGATTTAGGCATAGACACAAGCAATGATAATCAAATCAAGTTCAGGATACTGTTGACATCGCTATTGAATTGAATGCATGATAATGATTGACATACCTTTGAACTTGGTGTACCTTTTGAAACGAAAAACCACTAAACATCTAGAAAGACAAATATCAGCAATCTTCATAGATGTACATTGACAGTGATATGTGTATAATTTGACTGCACATTGGTAACCAGTTACATACAGTATTTAAATAAGATATTTAGGTTAATTACTGCAGTGCAATTTGGCATAATGATAAAAGGCTTCAACCAGATTATATACATAAATATACGTCAAACTTACATGGTAGCAACTAGCACGACAAAAAGGACCATCGCAAAAATTCCAATAACCAGGCTTGTATTGCCAGGAGGGGGGTCGGCCATTAATAGCACTTTTGTTGTTGTTGTTACATATGATAATTCTGCTGTGATTAAGCTTCCATTAGGTTTCTCAACGATTCCTCTGAACACATCTGAAACCAGACAGGTGAGTATTGAGTGTTTCACATATATCAACGATTGTTAACATTTCGGCACATCAATAATCCTTTGAATGATAATACTGGCACACCGAATTCTTATCTACAAAATCTGCAAAGCAAAGGTCAAAATCGCATCAGAATGCGCATCGTGGTATATGAGACATACCGTTACAGAATATCTTGCAGTCGGGAAAATGTCTAATGTGGTATGCGTCACAGACAGTGTGACAAGGCTCGCATCTAAGGGTTGTCGTGTCACAAAACATACGGTTGTCAGGAGTGTCATAACACTCTTTATAGCAGTAATTTGTGCATACAGGCGTATTCCGCTTTGCTTCACAGTATTCATTCTCCCGACATTTGACGTTGTTATCAGGTCCACATAGGTGTAAACAAACCTCCCGGTCTCTGTCACAGTACTCAAACTGCCCACATTTGGTGTTGTTTCCCGGCCCACATCTATCTAGGCACATTCCCAAATTTCTCTCGCAGTGTTGCATGACATTGCATGTGATCGTATCATTCTCTCCACAAAGATCAAGACAATCTCCATAATATCGGTCACAGATCTGATGAAGTTTACACCCGGGATGGATGCCACATTTCTGTAAACATTTCTCGCGTTCCCTGTCACAGTAATGTGTAAACTCGCAAGTAACATTTTCTCCGCATAGGTCGAGACATTTGCCTTGTTTTTGGTCACAGATCTGATGGAGTCCGCATCTGGTATCGTTACCGCATTTATCTAAGCACTGGTAATGCCTGACGTTGTAGTACTGATTCTTATTGCATAATGCACTAGAGCTACATACAGAGCACACAAATAAATATACTTGTTGGTGACGTCATTGCAGCAATGTGAAAAGGAAATTTGATAACGTTGCTCATCAGGATATAACATGTGATGATGATGAAGTTGGATTCGAGACGCACTTTATGTCTATTAACTGATTATATGGATAATAAGGGTTGAATGTCAATTTAAAATGAACCCTATTGTTATATGAATATATATAACAATAAGGTTTCCCGCAACTCTCTAGTCATATAACGATTGTGGCGCTTGGAAAGTGTCCCTTCACAGCAATCGCGGAAATGACGTAAACATATTACCTACAATCACCCACCTGTCCTAATTCAAGCTATATAGAAACCGAACAGTTATTTTTGTTTGGCAAAGTGATTTAGATGCAATATCTATAAAATCAGTGTAAAGCTACCAATATAAGATAATCAATGCCACTAGTGATTAACATGTATTCCACCTGTAACAGTCAAATAGTAGATTCGACACAATGTAGCTACCTGGTGGTTGTTGGTGCTGCTGCTGTTGGCACAGTGCAGGGCATGAGGAGTGTAAAGGTGATGACGCAAAGCCGAACAGGACAAATTGAGGCTGTTCTGGGTTCCATATTGGTGTGAGCTGTTGTAACCACACACAGCAAACTCATACAATAAATAATAAATTTACCCATAAGGATTAACATCTCTAGTTACACAATGTCATCACTTACGTGCACTGAAACATCCCTCACTTGCACTAAGCCATCCGTTTAGTGCACCAATACCTCGGCACCCACACACTCACATTCCCTCATCCACTAAGACATCCCTCCCATACCAAGACATCCTTCATACATGCTAAGACATTCCTGACATACACTTAAACATACATCACACATACCTAAGCACCCAAACACTCACATTCCCTCACCCACTAAGATACCCCTCCCACACCAAGCCATCCTCCAAACATACTAAGACTTCCTTACACACACTAAGACATTCATCACACACAATAAAAGACACCTCCACATACAAACTACAACTCACTCACTAAGACGTCCCTCACATACACTAAAACGTTGCTCACACAAACCGAACACCCTTCACATACACCAACTCTTCCCGCACACACACTAGAATATCCCTCACACCTCTAAAGCATCCACACGCTCACATTCTCTCACCCACTAAGATATCCCTCACACACATCAATACATTGTCCACACATACTATGACATCCTTTATACGCACTGAAATACCCCACACTAAACTCCCCTCACATACACCAACACTTCCCGCACACACTCTTAAATATCCCTCACACACACGCACACATACTCATTAGCATTCTCCCACCCGTCCCTACCCCACCTCCCGCACACATGCAATGAAACATTTCTTGCGTACATTTCGACATTGCTCACTCACACTGACATATTGTAAGCATATGAGTGCACTGAAGCGGCTCGATATATATCTGACTATAATGGTACTGTACACCGTCGTGACTTGTGACTGCAAAACATAGGATGTCATGATTGTGCTGTCACTTGTGCCATGTAATCACTTGCTGTCATGATATTCTGGCACGCCATCGTCACTTGTCACTCATCACATCAACGCTTACCTGGTGTACCCAATGCTTATGATAAATGCTTATGGATCAAACATTTCAAGCAATTTAAGGATTATAAAATTGAACACACTATATCAACGTAGCAAATGTGATATATCGACGGTGACGGATGGAGGTGATCGTGATGGTTGAACAGTGTTTCTAATGTTCCAACGCCAACTCGGCACTGACCAATTGACCATGCTGGCTGGCGCTCTCTAAGCGCTTGAACGGAAGTCCATCGTAATACTGAGCCACCTAAGACGATGGCCTGCAATGCAGACCAACAATTAATTATATCGACATTCTATTCTGTCCAGTTTATGTTCCTTACACACTGCTTCTAAGTCGCGACTGTACGTGACCTGCTATTTCTACATGTGTGGACAATGAAATGCAGGTGTGACAATACTCAGGTGTGTGAAACGAGCTGGCCTGAGGTGCCATACAGGTGTGGAAATATTCAGTTATGTCTTGTGTTCGTCAAACCCCCCATCACAACCACACACATCTTTGGTCCAATCCACCTGATGAATATTATTGAATGTATTGAGTGTTACAAATATAAAGTTATTTCAAGAGTTCTCCATCTTGCCTACCACACATGTGAGTAGGGATTTCAAATGCCTATTGACCGCAAAAGTTGGTCTGATTGGCGGAAAATGTCCATCAGCCTGAAGTTCAACTAAATGGCTGATGAGTCAACTGTGTTATAAAATCATGAAAACAATGTTCTTAGAAAACAATATTTGATTGATACAGAAGAAAATATAACCATCGAATGGTGCTAGATAGACACTGAGAGTCGCTGTTACATCAGCTGTTACCTACAACATGGAGACTAACAGTTGAACAGTTCGTGAGTTTATAGCGGCGCTGAGAGGGTTAACTCCTTCAAGCTGTCTATTCTAATTATAAAGTTACAAGAAATACACACCCGTCATCATGCGACGGTACCGTGAAATAAACAAAAGCACATGGGATTGTTGACCTGACGTCGCGGCTATTAAAGATGTAGCGGCATCATATTGGTCTAGGTGTCCACGCTTCCGAATTAATCAAATGATTCGACGTGGTTTTAAGAGATGATATGACAAAGCAACATGTGGCACACAGGTACCGCAAACACATATTTTCTCGTGTAGAGGCTTTAGTAAACACTGTTAGTGTAACTATGAAGTATATGGCTGATCATGTAGGAATTGAGAAGGTAATCCTGGTATTATGTCAATCTGGGAGACAGTTCATCCTCAATATTAAACACAAACAAACCTGAATGTTATTGATCCACCTGATATAAATAACCTTATCTATTCACTTGTATTCAACAAGATACCGCCGCGTTATCCGGGCTTTATAGTTATTATTGTTTTACTTAGAAGCACCCGCCCTCTCCTCTTACCTGCCGGGTATATAAACTCTGCTCTGTTATAGGACTGTAAGAAACTCACCGAATGATGCAATAGTTACGCTTATCACGGACGCCAATAGTCACCGTATGTCCTAGGGTGCGTCGCAATACGTGGCTATAACGGATGTGCGTGGCAAACACCCACGTAGCAAAAAAACTGCACCTGTTCCATACCGAGTCTCTAACTCATAGCATACAGGACTGAGTCTTAAGGAATGACAAAGACATATATTGTATGTTTGTCACATCATTTAAAGCCTCGGCTACAGCGTTTTTGTTACCCAGGCCAAAAACATCAGTAACATTCCTGGTGAAATGTGTCATTCCAACTTTAATTGAACGACTTTCACCAAGCCACTCAATATAACCACCCGTATAACCAGCCAAGGAAGGGGATTCCCAAGACAAGCCCATATTATCAGACAGGTGGCGCTTGCATGTGCTGACGCACAGTGAGCTGATTGCACAATGGATCCGCTCGCTAGGGGGCGACTTCTTCCAGGGAGACTTTTGATGGAGTTACACGCTCGGCGACGGTTGACTAATCATCAGGCACAGCTGAGTACAAACCTCGCACGTGTAACCTGTGTTTCAATAACATTGTGGTTCGCCTAGCTTTCCATAATGACGTGATATCGCGATAACAAGGATGAGTGTTTTATTTGGACAAGCTTGATTATATTGTTACATGAGGTGCTGGCAGGGCTACAATAAGCGTAATTATGAGTTTTAGTTCGCTACCAAGCAAAACCAGGGTCAACAGGTGCGACTCACAGTTGTAGTCAAAAAGCACAAATAAGTCTCACTCAGAGGGCAAAAACGAATATAACTTATTGTAACCCCATACCGCACCACCAAAGAGCATTTTCGCAACAGCAGACATATATATCATAAATCAAAGCTCGACTGGAGATGAGTAGGAACTCAAAGGTAAATGTCCGTTTCGCAAGAAGGTTGAAAAAAATTGTGGTGGAAGATGTCAATGGTTTAAGGTTATGACAAGGCCACATAGTATACCATTACTAGGGAGCAGGGGTGTGGATTCATATAGAAACAGTATCGCATCGTCGAGGGAGGTGCTAATCTTGAAGGTAAATATCACAAGTAACACGCGCGCTTACCTCTCTGGTGTTATAACTACCTCCGTAACTCCGGATCTTTTCCTTAGATTGTACGGTGAATATATCAATGCAAAAACTTACAATTTCTGCCAATTGTCACTGTATATTATTCTTGATCTAGTATTATTAATTATCATTAAATGGTTGCATCACGGCTTTGATTTAAATCCTGAAATAAGATCTGGTGCCAGTACTTGATATGGCACGTTATGGAATTAAACAATGCTAAATGTCACCTCAGTACAGCATCCACCACAACCCTTTGCTTCAACAACAACGCTGGATTTAACACTAGCAGGGGATCCAGCATCAGCACTGGATCCAACACCAGCACTAGATCACACACACACGAACACACATACACACGCACATACACAGGTATCACAATCTTAACCCAACGACCCCCGTCCCGATCTCCACATATAGTACGTCACAATGAAATACAATTGTACTTCGTGAGTTCAATGTTCGGTGTAATACGCAAGAATTTGCATCAACCTCAGGAAAACGTCCCTCACACAGAAATGGTCGTCAACAGAAGTCTTCGTCTGGTTTTCATCAGATGTTGATATCATACGGTTGAGCACATAAGTCGGCTACATGCATGCGTACGGTAGCAGCTCCATTGACAAGCAAAATCTAAACCCACTTAGAAAGACTCAGTCTGGCTTCAGGGGCTACCTACAATAGTACCACGTGAGCCGAAAGTTTGCATTTAGTTAACTCGCCACGAACACCATTAGTTTTTATCTCAATTGAGGCTTTCCAACGCACTTGTCATTGGTTTGCAGGGGCTATGAATAACTAGCATGAATACCTGCTACTAATGTATTTCATTCAACGACATGCTCGTGTGCTTACGAACGTAAACACTTCCACGAAAGCTGCGTTTCTAACTGAACTTGGCCTTGTCGTGACTGCGACACCAAGGTGGCGTTGAAGGTAATGGATTATGCTGTGTCATTGTGAGAGTGCATTCTCTTTCGTCATTGTGGATTTCATTCCTTGACACCAAGAGGCGCAAACTGAACAAGGTAGGCTATTTCAACATTCCGAGTGATTCGATCTTATCAAGCATTAATGAGGTAATTCCACCACACTCCTCAGGATCCCAGCCGTTAAGTAACAAGTGTGACAACGTTCCATTCCTTGGGTCAGGACCCAATCGGATTAGGAGGGATTGCAAAGAATGCATTCGTTATTGTTACGGGTCCGGTTACGCTGCCGACTCAGATCACGTTAACAGGCTGTTCCGTCCCTGGAAAGAAGCCTTACCCCATGCTATTGGATAACGAGCCTTACGCTGAAAAAAAAACTGTATTTCGTAGCCAAAGATTTCACTGATAAATGCTATAATTGAAGTGCCCAGCGTTAACCACAGGCACGCTCCTTCCGACATCAGGTTTAACACAAATATGTGAGGCTAGACGGCTACCGCTGGTCTAGACCAGCTTGTTAACCATGATAGATATTCGGAATGAAAAGGGGATTTACGATCGCAAATGGTAATATGTGTAAATAGATCCATTCATAATGCAAACTTGAGCCGCATAACAGCAACAGGCATGCCCCCGCCCGCCATGGAAAGCGAACAAAACCCCAGTGGCACTGGTGGGGGCACTCTTTTAATAAATGATTTCTGTTCACCAAGCTTGACACTTGATGGATGTAATTGTTCATATTTATTGTAGAACTGAGAGCGGCCCCTACGATTCGTGGATCAGCTGACCTTCTGAAAACATAAGTCTGTGTTAATCAACAAATCACAAGCAGCTGTAATGTGAGTTGAAAAAAGTGTGATACGTATTGGTGGTATTTAACATCTGCATGCCTAATACGTTGAAGCATTCTGTTGTACACCTTCAGTTTACGCTTATTAAGATATCTTGTTGTGTTTCTATCCACGCCCGTGATTGAGTTGATACACGCTATGCAATCATGGTGGAAAGAATGATTCCACGTCTAGGATACCTTACATTGATATTACAACACCTATGCTCGTTTGATTTCACAATTCGTAGTCGGATGAGTTTTCACGCACGAGATTATCGAGATTATCGGGTGGCTGTGATATCGACTATAGTTTCTCCAATAAGGTCAAGGGGTATTACTTCCACATATGGTTGGAAAGAGTGGGAATTATCTGTATGCATCGGTTGAGGTACACTAAACGAATATTCAGACATAGCTTGTCGTGCTACACTGTTCAATGGGTTCAATTTTATGACTGGTACAGTGTCGTGTTAGCATAAACAGAGTGACACCAAAAAGGAATTGAGCGATATATTACACGGATATAAATGTGACATAGGAAGATAAGTGGTAATGTGATAGAGATTTCCGGGTGCTTGACGCCTTGTTATAAAATGTCACGATTCTACACTATGTGTGTTGTTTGTGACTGTCTACACCACATGTGTTGATGTTAAAGTATACATTATGACCACCATATTTACTATTATGACGCTTGTATGTTTAATGCACGAATGACTGATTGACTTATGAATGAAAGAACGATCTCATCAATCATTCCATCAAAACACGAATGACCCACCAACGAATTAATGAAATAAGGAACGCTCCAATCAATGATTTATACACGAATGACTGACTGGTTAACAAATGAATGAACGTCCCAATTTATTTATATATGGACAAATACCGGACTAACTAACTAACGAAGGAACGAACAAATGCATCAATCAATCGATCAATACAGGAAAGACTGACAGACTTACAAGTGAATGAAGTAACGTACAATCATTCAATCAATCGAAGCATGATTGACATGCTCGTGAAAATTTCATCCCTCCCTGAATAGTTACCATGCCCTTATTCCTTCTATTATATCCTAAACTTGCCACATTGTTCAACAAATCGTCATACATGGTGAATCCAGTGTGGCGGGGCCAGTTACACATTCAGTTAATATATTAATGGCTGTGAGTGGTGGCGTATGCATACCTGAGAGCCTGTGATCATAAGTTCATCATTAAGCGCGAGTGATAGGTGATTCGTGTTACAAAACCCCCCAGTCGCTCGTAAGCATAACAAAGAGAATCGAGTACAGCTGCTCTGACGAGACAGGATCATGCCGACCAGGAACACGGTTAGTAGGTGAGGTCAAGTAATTTTTATAAGGCCCAACTTACTTCCTCTGGGTAAAATCATACTCAGTGCCCCCAATCTGAAATCCATCACACGAAGCCCGCATGCGGCACGCCCACGCACGGTGAACCTCAAGGTTCAATGACTGGATGTTCGGGTAAAAATAAACGCGACGCTGTTGAACTGTGGCTTACAACAATAAACTGCGTGCGACATTCTATAGACACGGAGGACTCCCACTTTTTTTACCTGGATCAATAGCTATTCGGGTGCACTGTGGTCATGACAGCTGACTGGCGAGGTGTAGAAGCGAATTTGTGATCTTGATGGCTGATGGAACCAAACAGAAGCCGTCAATGGTAAGTGAATGCATACATTGTCGCGTTTTACTGCTCCGAACATTGACAAGTTAAGAGGTAAATAAATGATTACTAAATACTTGAGGCGCGAGTATTGTCATCGATGTTAAAAAGATTGTATCATGAACGGAATATATTACATTAATTTGTGTCGAGGATTTGATACAGGACCATGATGCAATAACGGTAAGGGATCAATAATTTGTCACGGTAAGGGATCAATAACATGTCACCGTAAGGGATCAACAACTGATCGAGGAAACAATATTGATTATTGATCGATAAAGTATACTAATATAAATCATGAAACTAGACGACATATCGCAACTTAATCTGACGCGTATGGGATTGAAACCCTATGTCACTGGCATTGGATGCCCAATTCGGAATCGGTTCAAGTATTCGCTACCCCACCCCCCCCCCCCCCCCCCCCAAGCCACTTATGCTCGTCCAGAACGACTTGCAATGTAAAACTACACCGTCCCCGGTCTTTACCGGCCAACAGGCGTATCCGGCCACAGGCCACTATTTAGAGGCAACACCTCTCCAGAGCCACTTCATATTCCGCTCGACATTTTTTGGCTGACAGCCTATTAGACACGTCATAATAAATGGCGAACAATTAGCGATACGATCACCCATCTTCCTAAATCCACACCGAGCCTATCAATAAAGCTGGTAGACCAGTTAAACATTCTATCGAACCGAATCCCCGCGACGCGCTCATGCCAGGTTGTTGTTAACTCCCTGACACCCTTTATTGGCCAAATGAGCCACCAAAACTCGCCGAGCTTATTTATGTCTCATGCTGGGATGTCTCTGATAAGGCATGCTAATGCTCGCTGCCAGTACTGCACTTGTCCCTCGTTCACACTCCTACACGTATGTGGATTCTTCAAGGGCAAACAAATTTCTTGTGAAGTGTACTTTGTTCGAATGGGATATAATTTTCCGGTGCTCGGAAACATGACATTGAGAATCGAGTGCAGCTGCTTCACGGCTCGGTACAAAATCTACTTAGGGTCAAGGACATGAGGGGTCGGCTGCCGCTTGTCTAGACATAGTTTTAAGCCATAATCTATTAACAAGGCGATGCCATAAGTGACAAGGCCAGTCCTGTAGATGAAGTAAGGCTATTTTTCAACAGGCGACGTGTGACGCGTGCCCGCTAATGCTCGCGTGACGCAAATGATTAAAGGAATAAGCGACTGAGGGAGGCCTTACTCCCTAACTGTCCTAACTGTCAACTACTGACCTATGGCCTATGACATCGGACAGCCATTGACGCGTGCTCACTCATACGTTTGGCTCGGTTGTCAACATAACAGTTGACAAGGACAGCGATGTCGAAGTGTCTCGATGTACCGTATTTACAATTGTGATAATATGTGCAATAAAGTATATCTATACCAACTTGAGTCTCAAAACCGCATGGTAACAGCAGTCACGCCCCCGCCCACCATGGAAAGCAAACAAGATCCCAGTGGCACCTGTAGGGGCACTCTTTACATAAATCATGATCAGTTCATCAACAGGGTAAGGCACTGGAGCTTGACACTTGATGGATGTAATTGTTTTTGTTTCTTGTAGAATTGAGAGTGGTCCCTCCAATTCGAGGATCAGCTGACCCACTGGAAACACATGTCAAGCACTATTCATCCGCTTGATCGTAATCTGTGTTAGTCGCCAAATCACGAGCAGCTGAAATGTGAGTTGACAAGCGTCTGTATAGTATTGGTGGTATTTAACATCCTTTCCGCATGCCTGATATGTTGATACATGCATTCTGTCATCTGATATGTTGATACATGCATTCTGTCGTAAATCTTCAAATCATCGCTTATTAATATATCTTATTGTCTTTCAAATCTACGCCCGTGATTGAGTTTATACACGCTATACAAACACTGTGGTAACAATTATTCAATATTAATAGCACCTGACAACGATAATCGAGCACCCTTTGCACGGTGCGATCCAACTAATATGGTGTGGATGAGTTTTTTGCGCCAAGAGGTAATCACAATGCAATGATAGAGTATAATGTGCAAATCTGCAACTGGTCTGATTGCGAAAAAACACTTGACTTGACGTACGATTGTACAACTTGCCGCCTCGATTGACAGACCACTTACGAATCTCACCTGACGGGTGTGGTAGCAGATGTGAGAAGGGGGTGTTATCGGCTTATCAAAGACGTAATTGTTAACGATACACGTGTCGAATTGTGCCTCTTAACACTATTGTCGGACGTCATAATATAAGGGTGTAAAGTTTTAAGCGGAAGCTGATCAGGTAAATCGGAGCAAATTTTGATGCGTATGTATTCCGATAGCTTAAGTTTTATTGGCTGATGCAGCCATGTACCTTGACACAATCACACATGGGCGATAATCCTTGTTTAGAGCCCCAAAGTAAGTATACGTTGCTCTGATAGAGCCCCAAAATAAGGAAACTCTCCTTGCTCTAATAGAGCCCCACCCTGTAAGGAAACTAGCTTGCTTACTCTGATAGAGCCCCAGCCCCCTGTAAGGAAACTAGCTTTACTCTGAGGAAACTATAGAGCCCCACCCTGTAGGGAAACTAGCTAATTAGACCCTCTTATACAAGCCCCACCCTGTGTGAAACTAGCTTTACTCTATTCGAGACCCCATGCCGTAGGGCAACTAGCCTTACTCTAATAGAGCCCATGCTGTGGGCGCAACTAGCCTTGCTCTAATATAGCGCCCCATCCTCAAGAGAAACTATCCTTACTCTAATAGAGCCCCATGCTGTAGGGCGACAAGCCTTTGTCTATTGGAGCCCGATGCTGTAGGGCGACTAGCCTTACTCTAATAAAGTCACATCCTGTAGACCAACTAGCTCCACTGTAATAGATCCCCATTATGTAAGGCAATTACTTTTACTCTATCAGAATCCCCTCGTGTAGTACTCACACGGAGAGCTGCTCAAGCTTCAAAGGCATCTTCATCCATCCTAGAGACATCACCTTGTTGTTGCCAGTACCATGTCAACTCCACATTGTTGTTGCCAGTAACGTCAAGCTCTAGAGAAACATTTCACTATCATTTCCTTTACGCGCCTAGTGTGTTGAGCATGTGACTTTTCCATATTTTAAAATGGTATGCAGAGCAGCCATGGAAACTGACTCCCTATTTGTCTAGGTCAAGTGTCAGTAGATTTGTAGTGCTCAATGTGGGGCAGACGGATTTACGTTATATATTTGAAAATTCCACATCACGCTTTACATAACTTTATGACGTCACAGGGGACGTTGTAAACCGAGGTATACATACGACGACGAGAGGAGAGTGTGTGTCCCGCTCTGTGGACCAGAATTCACCACACCATGCCGAGTGTACGAATACTGTGACCGCCATACGTCGAGGTGCTCCAGCTACTGCTATGATGAATGTGAAGAGGGGTACTACTGTGACAAACATGGTCCTAAATGTGAACCGTGCCATTCAGTGTGTGATGACTACCGACGGAAACACGAAAGCGACTGCAGGATACATTGCAGTGGTAACGAAATGGTTACGATTTTCGACGCCATTACAAACACCCGTCCTAACGTCTTTGCATGTCTACATACTGGCGAGGTTGAGGTTATACCCGGGATCAGAGTAAGGTCATGACCATGATTACGGCGGGGTCCCGGCGGGGATTATGAATCTCCGAATCTAATGCCACACTACGCCGAATTACTGTTCCAAATATGCCTTCATCAACAACAAATATGGACAATTTATAGCTGCATTACAAACCCAGAATCATAGCAGCCGGTTAGACTAAGCATCCATAAGTATGTCGAAAGGCACTATCCTGCATTATGGAATCTACCATGTATGGTGTTCTGTCTACAGATGAGTTCAGGAGAAGAAATGCTGCTAGCACGAATGAACAGACTTATCAAACATCTATCCCAGTTACTGTCAGTTACAGTTCTTCACCCAGCACAAGTGTGACCCCGGCATTCCTTGCTGTCCTATGCCCGATTCTTGTGATATTCGTAATTGCAGCAGTAGCGGTCAAGTGGTGAGTCATATTGGTGTTCTATTCAATGCATTGATGAACCTAGACAGCGATCACACACCCTAACACATATAGTGTATATATATATATATATATATATATATATATATATATATATATATATATATATATATATATATATATATATATATATATATATATATATATATATATATATATATATATATATATATATATATTTATATAGTATATATATATATATATATATATATATATATATATATATATGTGATCTTAGGCTATATATATATATATATATATATATATATATCGCGGACACCATGATTTCAGGCGTAGATCGCGGACACCAAGAATTTCAGGAACACGAGGTGAGTGTTACCTGTATAAATCCATGGACCAATATATGCGCTCGAAATTCCTTTCCCAACTTCCGAGCGCTAATCCTTTGTGAACATAGCAATGTAAATACCCATATATTTTCGGACGTCGATACCCAAGCGCGCGTCTAGTGAAGAAATTTCAAACACAATTATCGTATTTGACCCGTGAAAACTTTATATGATATGCGGTGATAGTGTTTATGCTTGGGATTCGTAATTATCGCACTAATCAAAACGTTTAGATGAATGTATTTTTCTTGCCAATTTTTGATTTTCACACTCTCTGTTGATCCAGACGCCGAACCACAGCCACGTGATATAATGGATGACCGACGGCGATGGATCTCATTCATCCGCTCTGTTTACACTCGCTGGTCACGAAGACGACCCGCCTTATACAACGTCATATTCACGCGAAAGCGAAATCCACCCAATGAATGAACACAATCCGACAAATCTCACCGAGTCGGGATACCTGACGGATGTCCCATGACCAAGCCACTATACTACTTGGTGGATGTATAGATAATATCGAGGGACCATTTCAATCTTTGTCATAGTTTCCTGAGAATGATTGATATATGTTCTCGACTGGAGCGGCACTAATACTGAATTCCTCTCTGGTCATCGTTCAGTTTTGGACAAGGACAAACAGAAAGACATTGTAAAGACCTACGTACAGATCAATATATATAAAATGCATCAATTCATCAACAAACATTCTGCTACTGTTGATGCGTAGGTCTTAAGTGAATCATTTGTTATTTTGGCAGTTATTGTCCAGTGTGTGCTGACTGAACACATTATACATGTATTGTGATGGAACATATAATGCACCTAGAACGAACACAATTAAAATAAAACGTTAACGCCTACCTATCTACCGTGATTTCCCTAAAGTTCTGCCATCCTGTACGTAAGATATATACATTTGATTCCACTTCCTGGATTTGCTAAAGGAGAAAACTATCCTGGTGGCCAGTTAGCTGATTTAAGCTTACAAGGAAGTTTATATCATGTGACTCTTAGCATGAGTTCAGCCTGGCGGAATTTATCGAGTATATAACTAGGACAGTCTGTCGACGACGTTCTAAATGACGGAAACATATCCATGCATGCAATGCGATAGGGTTTCCTGTTTGTAACCAAGGCGTTCTCGTTCCCTTTAGCTCTCTTTATTTGCGACAGAATCTCTCATGGCTGACAGCCTAATGGCCGGTTAGGCTGCTCCAATAACCCGTAACGAATCACTGCTGCTTCAACGGCACCCCATTCAGCACAACTTTTTCAGATTAAAATGGCGCCCAGTTTATGTCTGGTTCTATGGGGACGGACATATATGTAAAGTTATCTATAAATAGACCTTAACTTATAAGCGTGGCTGACGGGAAGCACAATGATAAACGTTGCTGGTTCCGTTATGGGATGAGTTTACTGTAAACATATACTGCCCTCCAGTAGTATTTCCAATGGAATGATTTTTCAATCGCCATGCGTCTCATTATTATATCACAAGTTAGCGGCACCACTCGACATCTGTAACACGCCATATACTTTTGGCCATGGAAGCAGTTATAACATTACAATAAACATCATCATAAACATTAATTTGCCAAAAAAGAAATTACCCAGTCGTTCTTCAATGGACGGTTCCATGCTATCATATATGATTTGACGTCTCATTGAACTTTGAACCTTCGCTTGAGGCCGCGTTCGCTACACACATAGATACAGTCACTTTTCTGTCCGTTGGCAAACATCAAGAGATAACCATTCTTTGGAAGATTGATATCGAATCAAAGTTTCTCTCTCAAATGAAAACGCCCAAAGTCGACTGGCAAGTACAAATGGGGTGGTATCGTTGTTCTGATTGGCTGACATAACTTGTTTGAGGGCGTGGCATTGTGATCCAGGATATGACTATATCACACAATCACCAAACTCTCTATATTAATTGCGTCCTCATCGAAGGAACTTGTTGTTCCTCTGTCGTCACAGAGAGGAGAGGGGACTTGATTTGAAAGAGGTTCGTAAGAACTTCTATTTCGTAGAGGATATAACGCGGTGGTGCATGAAGCGGATTATACCGGGATACCCCATCCTATATTGCTATAAAGGTAAGATATGTGCTTTCGTTAAGGTCGACCAACCTTATCTATCGAGTTTTGTAAACTAATACTATGTGTGTAAGAACAGTGGATATGTCTCAATAGACTTGTAGTTAAAGCAGCTTATGACGGACAATGCATTCCGTCAATCTATTAATGAAGGCCCTGGTTTGCTGATACAAGTACAATGTGCGCTATGTGCTATACCCAAAGGAAGAAGAGCACTCAGCCTTAGCTAGTTAAGTGTACATATCGTTTGCCATATCAGCTGAGCAGCCACATGAGGTCACTGGGGCATTTTCACACTATCATAAAAATCGCATGTGGTACGAATATAAGCTTCTTTTAATAGCATACTACAGTAGAGGCTTGTACATTCGGTCGTCTAAGTGCACGTGATGGTCAAAGCCGTGTTATATTTCCTGTTTGTGTGCACTGGCTGGTTGTACAATCAGTTGCGAGGTGCTGTCTAGATTTTACAACGATTCTTTATTGGATCTCCGGACTAAATATATACATGGATGCTAGATGGTATATCCTAGTTACATTCAAGCACACATGACGTATCTAAATCTACCAACGGTGTTTAATCTAGCATCGTTTTTCAAAAATCATATAATTTCCCAACCTGATAAAACGTAGCGCACTTTCGCTGCTCTGCGTTGCATTGCACACACTCAACTGCCTAAGCCATTGATTGATCAGATGGCCTGGGGGTCACCGCCTTTTTTAACGGTCGCTTTTTCGAATAGTGAGCAGTACATTGAAACAACACGAACAGGGACGTGGAAGCCAGACTTGGATCACAAAAAAAAAAAAAACACCGCCATCCGTAACACTAGGAAATGGACAACAAACGGGCAGCAATGAGAGAAGGTGACAAGATTTCAAACTTACCATATTCTGCAGTAATTGTGCGCAAATACGTTGCGTATCGCCATTGCCAATATCCAGGGCAGCTATACACACTGATCAAAATATCTGGTTCAGTGCCAAGTGCTGGCAACAAGACAGCTTGCCTGGCGTGGTTGTTGGTGTCTGAATAACCACGTCGACCGATTGACGTACCATGATTCATCCCAGAAATGAATGGATACATACTCTGTTGTTCGATGGATTTACTTCATATGTTTTGGATAATATTATGCTAGCACGAATGGATCGGATAGGAAACATTGAACTCGGCGATGAAACAAGCCAACTCGACCAGCTACGCAAGACTTCAGGCTAACATTGGATAACCGCTACTGGTTTTTTTTTTAGTTAACAGGCTGTGAACTGATGAAACGTGAGATATATGTGAATGTTATAGGATGTGTAGGTTATTGTGACGGCCATTTAGTAGTACACCCGCGTTGAAAACCACTGCTTACCTACATTTCATATATATTATGATAATAACCATATGAAGTTACACCCCTCCAAGCGTGCCATTGGCTGGAAAGCCATCATCCGACAAAATAGAAGGACAAGAGAGAGAGGGGGGTTAACTTTCATACAAAAACGTAAATTACAACAGGTTAATTCAAATAAAGAGCAACTTGGGCGAGAAGTGGAATCAAAGTGTTTAAATCCTGCTCTGCAACGGCAACGGTAATCAAAAGGTAAATATACAAACTCATATAGTCAGTTATTCAAATATTTAATATATATATATATATATATATATATATATATATATATATATATATATATATATATATATATATATTTGTATACATATATTGTGTTTGTTAAATGTATGCATGTTTGTATGTATGCATGTTTCACCACCCAACAAACGCATGCATTTACAAACACATGCACCAACCACATCTCCACCCCTCCCAAAAGGTTCAGTTAGACTTGTTCGGCAACTCGGGACATCAAAACACACACAGAAGATTCATACGGAGAGAGACACACATAAAATATACGAGACAACACAGTCAACTCAGAGAAAATATTTAGAAAGAGCGTGCCAGTCAGCGGAGACAAATAAAGCTCAATAGAACTTCATATTAAGTCTTGTGTATTATCTATAAGGACATCAACCCTCAGATACCTACAATAACGTCGACGACCTAAGAATAATCGTCTCTTGTATCTCATCACCATCCCTGACTTAACTATGATGACCCTTGGTCATACATGTATGTATGTATATGAGGCGTGAACACCAGCAGGCGATAATGAGGCGGCAAAAGGCAACGGAGAGGGGGGCATTTCAATGGCATGCCGTTCCCCATTCAGTCGACAGGGTGAGAGACCTGATATATGTATATCAATCAAATGTCTGTATTAGATACAGCACCACTCCAAAAAAGTTGTATTTATCGCTAGTATTAAATGCCTCTTTACTAAACAACATAAGAGTGGTGGGGTAATTGGGCACTCTCATTGATTGTCCTGCCTTACCACACAGGGCTCTCCTCTTTCATTGCAAGGGGAGGGGTAAGGGATAGAGCTGACATTCTGGTTCGCCTGAGATCTCGCCTTTTCACATATGTAGACATCAAACACAACTCGTTAATCCTTCTCGATAATTTGACACCTCCAAGCTTGGATATCTGTCGAGGGAATGTTTATTTTCCATGGAATCAGAATCGGATACAGATTCTGAAGACCGCCATTTACCATTAATTGTGTATCCATGTGGTTTATAACGAAAAATGATCGGTAAAGTCAATAAGGCTTATTGTTTGCTTGGTTTCGGTAGAACCCCTCGCGGTACTTCAGGCCACAACAATGATTGCGTTCGCTTTACTGTTTTCTGGATTAGTTGTGGTTTGCTGCGCGTCAACTGTCATAAGGTACGACTTTCATAGTCACAGAAGGTGAGAAGTAACTTAATTGTGCATAACGGGAAACCACAAGAAATCATAATATATAAGAATTAAAGTTATTATATAACAAGAGTGAGGATTATCACCGGTATAATTGTGGTATAAGTCAAATCATGTATTTTACAAGGATGTGCCAGTTGGATGCTTGTGCAAGGCTTGGGTAAATGGCATCGGTTACGAACTGCTGTGCTTGGAATTGCTCCAATAAGGCCAATATATATATATATATATCGAATATAATGATTATATATATATCGATATATATATATAGATATATATAGGATATATATATATATATATGCTATATATATAATATATATATATATATCAAAGTCGCATATATATATATATATATATATATATATATATATATACGTATTCATGACTGGATATATACATATACATATATATATATATATATATATATATACATACACATATATATATATATATATATATATATATATATATATATATATATATATATATATATATATATATATATATATATATATATATATATATATATATATATATATATATATATATATATATATATATATATAACGTGTGTTTGTAATCATTTCAGATTCAAAGCATCAAACCAGACATGCGACGAGGGTCTATATTTGGACGCGGAAATAGATATGTATTTTACCTTGTGGTCCATTTCACCAATTACGGAGTATGGTTGACGAGTACTGTCAACCCAGTAAGCTGCCCTTTGGCGAGGTTGAACACCGATGTGTCAGCTACTGCGTAAGCAAATGTGAAACACACGAGTTCTGTGATGTGATTTCTGGGAAATGTGAACCATGTTTCCATGTATGTACACCTTACCATAGACAACATTACCCCGACTGGAGGATCAATTGTTATTGTGAGCCGATCAGTCGAGAAATGTTATGTTGAATATTCATTATTGTGTACAAGTCATATGATTAATGATTATTTATTCCTAACTTTCAATGGCCAAACATTACAATTAAAGTCAATGACAATGGGGATGATCAGCAGATAATTGGTGAATACATGTATCTGTTTACAGATAAGGTCAAAATATCTGTGATTTCCAAAGCGATTGTGAGTAGCGCTTTCACCACAAAAGTGGCCCTCAACCCATGCAGGACTCTCCTCTAACCAGTGGGGGGTGGTTGCTGCTTCCATTGTTGCAGTCATTCTACTGACCCTTTTTTCTATGTCAGTATATACCACCAAATATACTTAGTATAATCGATGTTTGGATGTTTGCGTTGCACGATTAAATGAATAATCAAGTCACATTCACCTTGTGTTTTCAACTTGTGATCGGATATTGCATACATAGTATTATATTCAAAACTTTTTCGAATTGCATATTTGTTTGAGCTACAGATAAGGATGGAGAATCTCCCGGAGACACAAGTGTCCATTTCAGATCGGAAAGGTAAAACCACGACAGCGTTCGGGACTGTCCACCCTTAATACAAATTTTGTTTTCCAACAGATCATTGGTCATGCGGTTTGAGCTTAAAACAGATTCGCGTGTTCCAGCGTCCCGAATGTGCGGATTGTCGACGTCACCAATACACTAATTGGGCGCTACTGGTTGGTATCAAACCAGAGATCAAAATATATTATTCATTCACCATATTGCGACAAGTTAATCAAAAACAGGTAGTCCGCGTTTCGAACACTTTAGACACCGGGGATATCCTGTCAAGCAAGGAATAGGTGAGTGTATACAAGGCATGTATGTATTTCAGTGTTCGGATGGGCATCAATATATTTAATGTAGCTACGATTGTTGTGTGAATGTGCTACCCACCACCACCTCGACCCACATATATAAAGACGATGTAGCTTAGTTCTGGGCCACTGCCAAGTCTATTGTCACAAATGTCGTCTGTAGTTTGCGTTTAGTTATTTATGTGTATATTCTAACAAACGTGAACTTCCCGTTACAGCATGGGTATAACGTATAAACATATTCCATCAGTAATATAGAGTATGCTCATATTAGTCAATGAGACGATGTTTTGTTATTGTGCTACAGACCCTTCAGCAGCTGAGTTGCACGAATTACGCCAGTGAAGCACTGATAACTGTCCCCCGTACGCGACTAGCATCGGGAATGAACATGTGAGTAAGTGAGGTGTAAAACGGGTAAAAGTTGGTTAGTGAAGTTACTGGCAAAGGACGTGTTGTGAGTGAAATTATTGTCCAGAAACGTATTGGTGAGTGAAGTTACCGACAGAGACTTGTTGTTAAGTGAGATAATTTGCTAGAATTTGTTTCTTGAGAATTGTTGTGATGGAGGTTTTGATGGTCAAAAATAATTTCGAACTCGCTGAGCTACTTGAGACTTTGCATATCATATTCATTCTAAGAACGTTTAAGGAGTTGCTGCTAGTGAATTGATCCAGTGGTTGTGATACTTTGAACTTTTACTGCAATAATGTTCTTGTAAATGAATATACACTTAGATGTCTGTGGGATTTATAAAACTGCAGAAGATAAACGTTCCCGGAAATCATGTTGCAATATTAAAATAAACTGTGTAAAAAAACCGTTGTATTGTCATTTGCGTATTTCAAAATGACTATTGGAAACACCACAAATAATGTACAGCAATACCATTAAAATTAGCTGGAATCGCAACATTGTGTTTGACTGAAAGAGTCGGACAGTTCTTGAGCCACAGAGGAATCGAAAGACTTTATGCACTTATGATGCCAACAATATTAAGATTAGTCCTCGAAATCTGCCAAGATAGTAGCAGTTCTTCCAACTACTATATGATATTTGCATTATGGCGAATTACAAAACAGCATCAGAATCGATAGTAAAGGGAGTACACCTACCCAGATGACACTGAAAGAGTTGATAACCACTTGATTTTTCTAAGAGGCAGATGATGTGTAAAAATATCGTGGCAGTGATGTAAGGATGCGGATTGATTGTGATGCTTCGGCCCCCTCCACATAACCCCTTTGCCCAGACCAAGCAGAGATACCCTCGCTGCTGGGACGAAGGTCCAGCTCGGCACCACTAAGCCAACGCCTCGTACGCAACATTATACTTTGAATAGCAACGTAATGCTTTTCTGGAAATGCAACACAGCCCCGAACTTAAATATGATATAAATAGTCAGACAGTACTTGCAAGTATTTGAACCTTAAAATTGAGAGATAGACAGACACACAGAGGGCGACAGATGAATAGGAAGACTGAATTAACTGATGATGCTCATGGTGAAGTCTACCAATTATGGCACACTTAATTCCAGGCTTTCCGTTACATGTATATAGGCAAACGGGGAATCTTACTGTTGGTCACTTGGAAAACTTGGACCATCTTATTCTAAACAAGGCAAACAGATAAAAGAAAGAATTTACTGAATAAACTGATGTACAAATATAGCGTGAGCCACCAAGTGTAGGTAACAAACAATGACATGATTATTTCAGTTATTCATGGCTGACACCAATCATGTATTAATGTCCGCGTTAAGCAATAGCCTTGTGAAATACAGATCTCTTTATTATTAATTGTTGTTATTGTTTAACATGAGTTTTTTTACTCATAATATATATCCCTTATACGCTAGTGCATAAAAAAGGCAGGTGTTGCATGCAGCAATCATGTATATTCTATTCATCTGAGAAGTTCATCAAACTGTGATATTATGTATTAATCTCAGTGCAGTGTACTGCTATATCATAAACGTTGGATCAGCATTGTTGATAGCAGCACAGCAGTACAATAAGTACGGAGATTACACTTAAAGAGTTAATAACCACCTGCATCACTATTTTCTAAGTTGAATTGCTGTCACCGACCTTGTTATGTTTTTCAAATAAAATATCTCTTACCTGAGATTAATCAACTGGAAGTAGAGAAGGGATTTTTATCCTCACGTTCGATGGATTGGGGAAAATGAAACGTACACATCACTGCACCTCCAAAGTTGTTTAAAAGTAAAAGCTCACTGATGAAATAATGCTTTCCGAAAATAACCTCTCTAGATAACGGATCATTTTCGCTTTTTGTTTCAGAGCCAAGTCGTTGGCCGCGATATAGTTATTTCTGGGGTCAAGAGTATATGCTTGTCAATTTAACAGAAAATATTAATTTCGGAATGATCTCGTTCATAAATTGACACCTGAGCTAAAATAGATTTGCACAAGCGCCAACTGCATGTCTTCCAATAGCAAGTTGGATGACCAGCAATACTGTATCAGCAATATTACACGAACAAATGTTATCTCTAAGCAAAATATATACCTGACCTATTAGTTCAGCAATCAGAACTGTGATTGCCCCTTGTTTGCATAACGTAAGGCTGGTGTTTAGGATCCCTATGCGCCGCACACGTTAACGATAGATATCAGCGAGTGGACATGGTAACTGCACTATTTCAGGATAGATGTCACAAACTGCTGCCGCTTAGATGTATTGACATGACCCCTGACAAGTCGATGCAAAGCCAGAGAAGCAATTTTGACATGGTTCATTAGGCAAGTCGACTTAGCCAGACTGCAGTAGTTATGGAGGAGATAGTTACAGAAAATTGGGGCAAAAAACGACGAAAATCGATCCCATTAGACTCTAAAACTGCGCATGTGCGTCAAACTGGATCAGTAGTTGTGTCCCCACTTGATGAATCATTACCAAACATTTCATGGTGATATGTCAAACCGTTCCGGATAAAAGCTCGAAAAACTTAGGCTGCAGATAAACAAAGCCCCTCCCCCTCCCAAAAAAAACCCATTTAAGCTTTTTACGGGTCACTGTATATAATCGAGAGTCCTCTTCTCATATCGCCTGCTCTACCTTCCATTGATGACGGTAGGGTGGTAATAACGGTGGTCAGAATGATGATTGCTAGCAAAGGTGAGGTGTTGATAGTGGTTGGAATGATGATTGTGATTTGGGTAGAGTGTTGATAACAGTGGTCGAGGTGGATGATTTTGATTGGGGAAGAGTGTTGATGATGGCGGTCAGGGTGATGATTATGATTAGGGTGGGGTGTTATGATTGGGTTGATGATGTGGATTGTAATTAGGGTAGGGTGTACATTATAGTGGTTGGACTGATGTGGCCATGTAGGACTATAGGAGTCCGGTTGTTTGCTATATAAGCCTGCTGTTGCTGTCATGTAGGACTTGCCGGTTAAGTCAGGTAGTTAGCTTTATTTTCCTGCTGGTGAAGTCATCGAGGACTATTAAATCTCTGTCTGGTAGTTTGCTAGATAAGCCTTGTGGTATGGTCATGTAGGAATGTGAGACTTAAGTCGGATGGTTTGCTATATATGCCTGGTGGTGTTGTTATGTTGGCGACTGGACTTGAAGTTGCCAACAAACAATAATGATATTATCCAGCATCCTTTCAGTACAAGAGGTCCAAAGAAATGATTCGTACTAGCTGTGTTATTTATAGTTCCGTGTGAATTATAAAGGCGTATGAATGTATTTACCATTTTCCAACCGATAATATATTTTCACCATACTACAGACACATTTTGCGGCACTAAATCTAAAACACCTCGGCTATTCTAGCTGCTAATTCAACATCGCTTGTTTGCTTGACCAGCCGAAAGGTAACCAATATTTGCCCTTACTAGAATCACTACAACGACTTTTCCCCAAATCACGCTGAAAAAGCATTTCCTCTTGCATGTATGCAAAAAATAAAATCGTGCCCATTATAGAGACATTATATCACAAACAGTGGATTTCTAAGAGGCAAGTTAAATTAATGATATTCCAGTTAAAAGTTTAAAACCTCAAATATAATAATGTCACCTGGTGTTTATTGATTCAAAAACCTAAGAAAGAGATCTTTGACACTATATCACCAAATATATTTCAATAACAGCCTAAATTAGGAAATATCACAGTAATTTGTGTTAAATAAATAAGCCTTTAGAGTGCGAAACAAACCAATCAACCCCGCATCAAACCTGAAGTAAGTAACTAATATTAGATTTTTACCCAATAGAGGTTATTTCTGCTTAAACAGCCTTGTCATCAGAATTATCGCTTAATTACACGCCACTACAACAACATCTTGTGAAAGTTAACTGAAGATTCATGGCACTAATAAGATATCTCAAGTGACTAAAGCGCCTTTAATAAAGACAGTATGCTGCTGAATATATTGCTATTGTATATTCCCTTGATCAATATATTGTTTTTGGTAAATTCCAAATGTTCACACGCGCAAACATCAAATAATCACGGGGACCAGAACCCCCCACATGCAAACTACTTTAAGAGCAATATGTGATGATTACAAGTACACATTTTCAAGAGGATGAAATATTGTATACATGCGTTAATAACTCAGATAAACACAGTCATCATAGCACTGCTAAAGGTTTGTACCCATGACATACATACGTGGAAGGTTCCCAATGTGCTTAATTTGAGTAGTTTTATCGTATACCAACTTCGGCAAAAACACCATTGAAAATGTGATCACGATTATGTTCCATTGGTTCCTCAAAGGCTTGCAGTGAATACATGCTACCATGCTTTACTATGCGTAAGTGTACACTATAGGGTTGCTTCCCCCGCTTCGATTGTTTGCTGCAGCGAATTCTTAAGCGTGTCCGAAGGGACCACATAAATGCAGGCACATTGGTTGTCCCACTGAAAGATTACAAACCATTCGGCAACATTACTCATTGCAGTGATATAATACATTTGACGCAAGTATATGATTGACAATAACAGTTCGCTTGAATAACCTTTCATCAGCCATCTACGCCAGAATCGATCGAGTCATCGGCATAACGGAACAGCTCTACTTCTAGCATATCCTCCGGCACTCCAGCCTCTATCAGCACCCGTTTTGCCTCTCCTAGTGTGATGTCAGAGGGTCTCACGGAAACTGTGACTGTGTTTGGTGAGAAGAGGTGGTACACCACAAACTGGAATCTGTCCACAGAAACCAAGGCAAACTATGCGAAATAGTAATCATACAATTGGTTATATAATAGGACAAATGAGCAAAGATCAAGTGGTAAATCAGAAGTCAAAACAATTGGAAATGAAAGCACGGATCAAATGACCAAAGGCATATTATCGGATGTTACACATATACCTGGCCATGAAATCGAAAGTGGCATTGATGGGAAGTGTAAGCATGTCCGCGTCGAATAGTAAAAATTGAACGTAAGAGTAAATGCTAGTCATAGAAATTTGCCGAATAACAAAATATGATTAAAAGGCCACATTCCATCAATAGGAAACGTAATTATTGACAAAGTCGAATGATAGAATGTGAATACAGATAATAAAGGCCATTCAAAGGTAGTTTTAGTATAGAACTGCAAGCAGGGATAAAGTGCCAACAATAGGAACTGTAAGTCTAAACCAAGCCAAATGATAGATATTGTGAGCACATACCAAAGACCAAAGACCATCAATAGAAACTGTAAACCTAGGCCATGTCAATTGATAAGACGTTGAGCATGGACAGAAGTACGTAATTGCAACCGTTGCCAAATAGGAAGTGTGAGCCTAGACCAAGGCAAATAATAGGAGGTGTAAGCATGGACAAAAGCCACCAAGAGAGCAATTGTCTTTGAAGTACTGCTGCTTTTAAAATTATTTGAACAGGTGCATCAATAAAATAGCCGAACGTTTGTGCGGGGTGACCACAACAAGCTCATGATGCTTATATACACGAAATCATCACGACGTCTATTTTTTTTTCTTTTCTTTTCAATGTCATATTGGCACCGATATTGACACCATGAGTCTTGCAAGTAAATTTACGGCATTATACAAGCAATATTGTCACACTATGCTACCTAAGTGTATCAAATTAACAAATTCCACATCCGTGATTGTAACCTTCAAAATAACATAAGGGTCACTGATAACATCTCTATTGTTGGGTTCCACAATAAATAATACTTAGTATGGAACGATTTACTAAAGGTATATTTATTGTTGTGAAGCATTGGTTTCCATTTCAAATATGGCGAACATAGATCAAGAAAATTTGCGTAATATTTTAAGGGATGGACATGGTCAGTATTTTGGTTTGCCACAAGATATTGACACAAAAGTGGTCAATTGGTGATACGAATTCATATGAAGAGCTGTTATGTTAGTCAAAGAAAACACAAACCTCCAAACTAAAATGAACCAAAGGCTGGATCATTATTTTGAGGGGAATTTGAAAAGACAAATATCAGTCAAAAATTTACGCCGCAATACAAAGCATGTAAGGAAACGATCATGTACAAACCCTGATATGATTTGTGAGAGATATGCGCGTTCGTCGACATCAGCTTGTTGATGTGGAGCCAGAGGTATTCTCATCAGATCATCTGGTACAAATCCAATACATAATACCGGCTTTAAATAGAACAGTTAATAGGCTTACTCTCGTTACACGATATATCAATATACACACACACACACATATATATAGATATATATATATATATATATATATATATATATATATATATATATATATATATATATATATATATATATATATATATATATATATATATATATATATATATATATATATATATATATATATATAATATCAAACGGATCCCCAAAACGTCAAGGACGTTTCCGAACTTCACAAATCGCAATTAGTTTTGATAATTATTCAAATCTGCTAATGACCATTCTGCCCTTGTATTCAGTGCATATTTATGACAAATTCGTCGCATATCGATTTGTAATCGCTGTTGACATGTTTGTATATTTGACTGACACCCTCAATGAGAAATTATTTTATGAATTGGTAGGTAAAGAAAAAATATTATATTAGGTTAAAACTTAATGTAAGTTTGAAACATTATGAAAACAACGATATAGAAGTCAGAATCAAACAACTGCTATTCTCAGACTTGTTATGAATAGGAAAGATCAACATAACATTTGTCTCATGATAGTTTGGGGTTTTTTTTGCTGAATGTCAAAAAATGGCACTTTGTGGGTATTAATGTGTGTGCATGTGTGTGCGTGTGTGAATTACCAAGGTCGATGAGCATCTGCTGCTGATTTCCTGCTTGGTTGCCAGGAGGAAGCAGGTTGATTTCTACACACAGTTATGGCATTTCCCATTTTCATACACCGGGTTATGGTAGAGAAAAAATGGAAACAAAATTGCAGCTACTATATCCTCGCAATGCATATTCAAATTCACAACTATCGATGAGCAAGACATGTTTGAAGCACATATAAGAATATGAATGTCAATAGAATTTCTGTATTGGTTAGATTTTTTCTATGAAACAGAATACTCACGCATATTTCCCATGCCATTGAACCCCTGGCCACCTGGACGACGTGGATTAACACCTGTACATAACATGAACAATTCTTTCATTCAACAATAATGGCTCCCCCTGCTCCTGCTCAGATCAAAATGATGCTTTACTTGTACCACATTTGAAAACCAGGTCAACACCGGAAGCATTGCTACAACGTGCGCATGCTATATGTGGCTGTTCATGTATTGATTCAAGATCAGTCAACCTACACGCAAATATGGACAGCATGATTCTGACCTATATTCAGTGGCAACTCATGCTGTGGAATAGATGATGTTGTCGTTGTTGCTGATGCTGCAGCATGGGGATTTCCCTGATAACTGTTCTCGAATCCAGAAACCGTGTCATCATCCGGCAAATTTCCATCCTCCCTGAGGTCGAGATCTCTGTCATGTCGCCACATTTGGAGAACGTCTCTCCAATCGCTATGGGATTCGGTGGCTTGCTGTGGTACAGAGAGTTTTTCCTCGACACATGAAGGTGATTCGGCAAATTCCCCCTCAAGGTCAATATCCAAGGCCCCTCTCAGGGATCCATGTGAGTGTGAGAGGCTCGTTTGATAAACAGGTAAAGCAAGCGGACCATCAGGTAAGTTGTATTTATCATTTAATGAAATATGGATACTATCATTGTCCTTGTACATTGGGACTCTTTCAGCATCTGAACAGAGAGATTGAATTGAACTCTTATGCGAGGGTAACATCTTCTGCTGCAAAGTCTCAGGATAATTTATATTTGAAACACTGTCATATCGTTCCCCAATTGTAGAATCATTTAAACGAGTGTTTCGCTTCGGCAATAATGTTTGGTCATCATGATGTGGTGCTTTTGCGGCTACATTAAATAATTCTGTTTGAGAACTGCGGCCACCAGGGTGTAAATTACATGCTAATGTAGCACTGGTTCTGTCATGTGTAGTCCTTAAGAGATGGTTGTTAAACGACACATCACCGTTACTATCTTTATCTTGACCACCAGAAGACAAGGATAGATGTTCGTAGCCATACGTAGTCACACGTTCGTGACTGCTGTTGTGTAGATTTGTGCCGTCAGACTGAGTTAAACTGCTTTGTCTTACTGAGCTATTGCACTCATGTTGACTTGGAAGTACTTCGTTGGCTTCTGTGAGTCTCGATTCAGCACCAGAGGCTGTCATATGACACAAATACCGAATTGTCTTGAAAATGTGAACTAAAATTACATACCGGTTGACAGATGTTAAGGGAATATTGCTCATAGTATTAAATGGTAATCTCAAGGATTTGAACTGCAATAATTGCATATTCCGCCAGCATCAAATGATAGAGTGTTTCATGCGCTGGGAAACAGAACTAAAAGGCCAACATATTAGCTATACTATAAAGTCAGTCATTTTGCCACTTATCTTGTCAATTATATAGATATCAACTATCATTAGTATCATCTATCAAGTCAAGCTTTAGTATCAGCGATCGAGTCGGTCAGTCATTAGTATCAGATGTCAAAGCAGTCATTAGTATCAATTGAGTCAACGGCCACAACACCCAAGGAAAGATTTGCCTGGATTCATTAAATATATAACAAACAACCAGAACATAGCAGCGCACGCAAAAGGTATGCAGATAATATATCGATATTTACAAAATCACTGATGTAAAACGTGGTCCATAAATAAATAACTTCCGTTAAGGTAGAACGTATTGCATACGGGTATGACGCGTTCCATTAATGTATAACGTGTTCTATTAATGTATAGCGTTTACCATTTACATGCTTGAATTGATATGATCTTGAACACGAACAGGCGTATTCTATCGAACAATAATTGGCTTCATCTGTTTCATACTTATTGTGTATATATTAATGCAAATTTAGGCATAGACACGAGCAATGACAATCAAATCAATTTCTTGGTAATGATGACATTGCTATTGAATTTATATGCATGATGATGATTGACATACCTTTAAACTTGGTTTTCCTTTTGAAACGAAAAACCACAAACCATCTACAAAGACAAATATCAAATAATCAGGGATTGCTTCATATATGTACATTCACAGTGATATGTGTGTAATAAGACTGCACATTGGTAACAATTTGCACACAGTATTCAAATAAGACATTAATGTTTATCAATGCAGTACAATTTGACATAATGATAAAAGGCCTCAACCAAATCATACACATAAATATATAAATATACGTCAAACTTACATAGTAGCCACTAACACGACAAATAGCACCACCGCGAGAACTCCAATAATCAGGCTTGTATTGTTAGAAGGGTGGCCGGCCATTAATAACACTTTTGTTGTTGTTACATATGATAATTCTGCTGTGATTAAACTTCCATTAGGTTTCTCATTGAATTCTCTGAACTCATCTGTAACCAGACAGGTGTGTATTGCATGATGAAGGTAAATATTGAGTGTTTCATATAAATCAACGACTGTTAACATTTCGTCACATCAATAATCTTTGAATGATAATACTGGCACACCGAATTCTAATCTACAAAATCTCCAAATTAAAGGTCAAAATCGCATCAGAATGCGCATCGTGGTATATGAGACATACCGTTACAGAATATCTTGCAGTCGGGAAAATGTCTAATGTGGTATGCGTCACAGACTGTGTGACAAGGCTCGCATCTAAAGGTTGTCGTGTCACAAAACATACGGTTGTCAGGAGTGTCATAACACTCTTTATAGCAGTAATTTGTGCATACAGGTGTATCCCGCTTTGCTTC